>NQII01001180.1:628288-647393 GCA_002778355.1 Clitarchus hookeri | reverse complement strand
ATGCTGAAATCCTCAAACGCTTATGTAATCTTCCGGATGAGGTACGGACCACAATTTTAAAAGCACTGTACGCTGTCACACCCCTCCCCCCCCGAAGTTACTCCGCCCCCATACTTGATGTTTTTGGAATTATCGATGACGTGACTAATCTTGCGTGGCGCTCCCTTCGTAAAGTTTACCGCACTTTGCCGCTCTGAAACTTGCTTAGACACGTGCTGGGGACAGTAGTGAAGATTTACGCGTTTCAAAACTTGCACGAAGAGTGATATTTCTCAACCAGGTGTGTTAGCTCGGCGAGGGTAACGAGGAAGGAGAAACAAGTTCTGGACTTTGTTTTACGACCAGCTGCATGCACAGAAACGCTTGATTATAGTTGTCCCTGAACAACATGGTAGCTATCCCCTCCCCGTAGTTTGTAGGGTGAAGAAGGAAAGGCGATGNTGATTATAGTTGTCCCTGAACAACATGGTAGCTATCCCCTCCCCGTAGTTTGTAGGGTGAAGAAGGAAAGGCGATGGCCATGCACACGGGGGAACGTTTATTACGTGGTCGACTATCAAATAACTTGGATGGAAAGACTTACGGAAAAATATCTACCTTACCTGAAGATTTTCACGTAATTATTTAAAAAAATATTTTCATCACAGAATTTCGTGNATTTAAAAAAATATTTTCATCACAGAATTTCGTGCAAAAGAACACCTGTGTGTTAGACGCGGGTGTTGATTTGAAGACAGTCTCCACAGAAGTCGCTAAGTTAGTTTTATATACAATGTTATAAAACAAAAATAAATAAATTTAATTCTTTTCAAAGTGTTTAGGATAAAGTGCCTACTATGTCGCCTTGTATTACAACCTCCTTTCGTGTCTGTTCTTAAAATACGCGTGTGCGTACATTTTGGAGGTCCCCCGTTCGATTCGCGGTCAACTTGACGTCAGTTTTTCAAGGCTTCCCGCACTTAGAGAAATGCTTGTTTAAGCCAACAAAATATTTGTTTTTATAGGGCCAAAAATATATTTTGTTGCCCCAATAAAATATTTTATTGAATATACAAAAATTGAAATGCAACAAAATTAATTTTGTTCCTCTAACCAAATACATTGAATAAAAAAAACCTCTAAGTTGGGGCAAATTAAATAGGACTTTCAACAAAATATTTAGTTGAATCAATCGTATACATTTGTTTGACTATTCATTTGGTTTGCCTTCGTTCAAAATACAGCTAAATAGTATGCGTGTATTTTTTGTGACAATTAGGATAGTAATAGTATTTGTTAGTGCATATATTGATGATGGTATAAATATCATAATAAAACAAGTTCAATTTGAAACTTAAAAGTTAACATTAAAACTTGAAATATTAATAAATGCACATTTTACAGTATTTAGACTGCATATACGAGTATTAAAAAATATTCCAACTCCTTCAGTAATCGCCTTAGCTGAGGTTGCAAGCGACTTAGGTTCGTATTTCGGTTGGACTTATTTTCTTTTTACAAACATAAACTGTCTAATTTACGTAGAGACAAACAAATGTTTAGTTGCACTAAACACATATTAGTTTGGGGCAACACTAGAAGAACAACAAAATAATTTGGTTTCTACAATAAAATATTTCATTATCCCTATAAAAACAATTAATTTAGTTGCACCAAACGAACTTTGACTCAAGAAAACATTTTATTTTTAGTGTGAAATCACTGCATTCACTCCACAGGTGAATGCTTGGGCGTTTGCTCACCACAGGCCACGGCTGATTCATTCCATGTACCTGCGTCTCTAAGCAACTTACTTACTGTTGACGAGCTGTTAAGGCAGAAGAATTGTGGTTTCCAATGAACCTCTGCGCCCAACATTACAATATGCAGAACTCATTAACAATTAATGCACACGCTACCATAATTGTCAGAAAAGATCTATTTATGCTGAATATTAAATAAGAATGCACATATTGGGTAACGGTCTAAAATACTTTTTGCAGTAAATATATTTTAATGTTTTAAAAAATTGTTTATAATTTTTTTAAACTACCGCCATACCAGTCTGGATGCTGTAGAAAGAATTATTTGAAATAAAAAAGCACGCTCATCAAGAAAGACCATAATAACAATTAATCTGAGTATGTAATAAAAATTGGTATTGTTATTTTTTCCAAAAATGTCTAGTGTATATAACTTTAATATATAATGTTGGCCTAATAATACTATTTAATTTATTAACGTTATCGTTTTTAATAACTTAAGAGACCTGTAACCCACAATATTAAATTTTTCATTTATTTCTTCCTGAGTAAAATTTAGGAGCGTGTATTGAAAAAATGCGTCAATAGAAACTTAACTGATTACTTTAACCGTTCTAACAGACANATCAAGAAAGACCATAATAACAATTAATCTGAGTATGTAATAAAAATTGGTATTGTTATTTTTTCCAAAAATGTCTCGTGTATATAACTTTAATATATAATGTTGGCCTAATAATACTATTTAATTTATTAACGTTATCGTTTTTAATAACTTAAGAGACCTGTAACCCACAATATTAAATTTTTCATTTATTTCTTCCTAACTAAAATTTAGGAGCGTGTATTGAAAAAATGCGTCAATAGAAACTTAACTGATTACTTTAACCGTTCTAACAGACATAATATATGAACTAATAACTCATATTTCTGCAGCAATTAACTTTAAACAAAATTTTATATTTTANATAATATATGAACTAATAACTCATATTTCTGCAGCAATTAACTTTAAACAAAATTTTATATTTTAATTCATTCTCACAATTTAATGACAACCAGGGAACACCTACTAACAATCAGGTAAAAACATGTGCACATTAACATGAAATGTAATGCTTCTATAATGAAACATTTTAAATAGTGACCCTGAATCTTCTGTTATAACACTAAAGCAAATAATTTATCTATAAGGGCGATACAGCATCTTAAATGAAAGTACATAAAATAAATTACTATAAATTTTGTTTTAAACCTATACATTTAGTAATATATTTTTACATGAAACAAGCGTAATTATTGAGTACCCATATTGACAAAGATTTTCCAGAATAATTTGCTTCCTAAAGCATCCAAAACGCAAATTAGCTTAAACTTTTATTAAAACTATTTGATTTTAACAAAAATTTAAATCAGTGTTCTAAAAAAAATTTCCTAATGTTACAAAATACTTACTACAAAAATTAAGATTGAGAATCGTTTTTTTTAAATGAAAAGTTTTCATGTGGTTATTATTGGCAGGCAGGTTTGGAATACTATTTCATTCTATCGTCAGCAAAAGCTGCAATTTACATTAATATATATGCCTAAATTGTAATAACTTAATTTACTTTTCATATAATCTGTTTAGTAACTGTCTTATCTCTAATTGATCGCAACCACTTAGAAACATGCATACATTTGACACAAAGTCATATTTACACACAGAGAGGTGAATTATCTTCTAAGTTTAGTTTAACAGTTGTTTAGTATTTCATGTGCAACAAGTTTTCATTTTACCAATGTTAGTAAACCATGCATACTTAATTATCCAAACTAAGTGATTGTTATGATTTTAACACCACAAATTTAATTAATGTCTAATATTGTTCATAAATAAGAATTTTTCTGAACAATATTTGAAATATTTTTATTCGTTAGAAAAATTATCACATCGTGTATAAATCTAACTGCTCCTACATTGAAATACTTTTAGAAATTTAAACTCGCTTGCCCTTTCTGTCAGATTGTTACATTTGGAATGAATGTTTGCTAGCGGAACTTTTCTTTTCCTGATAAAGTAAAGTTTTTACCACGGTAACAGTTTGAATAATGCAATTTAATGGCATAGGAAATATTATCGGCTTGGCAGTTAGTCAGCTATCGTATGAATAGTAAACTGGTGTGCGCTACGTACAATTACAAAACGTAAAACTGTGGAATAATTGATGCAACCAGGCCTCAACGCTTAATTTGTTGCAGACGTTTTGTATACACGTTCTGACGCATGGCACGGAAAATAAGTTTTTCCCCGTGTTCTCAGATTATTACTGTTTCCTATATTATACAGAAGAAAACTTGTGCGACAGCAGAGAATTGTCAAACTATAATTTTTTTGTTAAATAGTCAATATAAATATTTTAATGAGCATTAAATTTACCTACTTAAATATAACTGAGTTTACGAAATCAATTGGTTATTTTATCTATAATTCGGACGTCTTCAATGACAAACTTCGTACACGTTATTATGTGAAACTAAAAATGTTTAATTGCTGAAATTTAAATTTTGAATGTTAATTATCTTCATTATATTAAATAAAATAGTGTTAAATAATTAAAATGCTACCGTGTGTTGGGAGACGTTTTCCAATACGGCAGGCGTGTTATTAAATTAAATAGGCAATTATAAGGGATAGGAAAATTTCATGACATTATTTGGGCAAAAGTTAGATTTCAGACATGTGTGCATTCTCATTTTAATTTTTTTTTTGTTTGTTGATAGTTTGTCAGGCTTTCTCTGAAGGTACGTGGATCAATGCACGGAAAAAGACCAAATACCAAGCAACATAATTAAAGGTGAAAATGACGAATCACTGGGTCCATAAACCAATGTATAAAAAAAATTTAATACGAAAATGACTGTTGGGTCAAGTATAGAGAAAACAGAACCCGTGAAATTTTCTCGTATCTNAATTTTGAATGTTAATTATCTTCATTATATTAAATAAAATAGTGTTAAATAATTAAAATGCTACCGTGTGTTGGGATACGTTTTCCAATACGGCAGGCGTGTTATTAAATTAAATATGCAATTATAAGGGATAGGAAAATTTCATGACATTATTTGGGCAAAAGTTAGATTTCAGACATGTGTGCATTCTCATTTTAATTTTTTTTTTGTTAGTTGATTGTTTGTCAGGCTTTCTCTGAAGGTACGTGGATCAATGCACGGGAAAAGACCAAATACCAAGCAACATAATTAAGGGTGAAAATGACGAATCACTGTGTCCATAAGCCAATGTAAAAAAAAAATTTAATACGAAAATGACTGTTGGGTCAAGTATAGAGAAAACAGAACCCGTGAAATTTTCTCGTATCTAGTAAATTGAATTTTATCCGTTTTCCAGGTTTTCAAATTACGTAAAAGTTTATCTGATGAAAGGATTCGTGATATAGCATGAATAAAGAGAGAATGTCGGGAGCCATAATAACTTATATACGTCAGCAAGCAATATTCATCACAATTGAAGCCATTTTGTTACTAAAGGAAGATCGTTTACCAAAACTTTGAAAAGATCTTGTTATAGAAATGCGTTTATTCTTAGATTATCAAGAGTACGTGTATACAAAACGTTTTCACTTATAATTCTTTACTTGTATTTTTTAATTTTTTTTTCATCGGTTTCTACGACTTAAGATTGACCCATGTCAAGAAAATAATTTCTTAATATATGTAAAGAGAGGATTGAGTTTTTTCAAGTTATTCTGCTTCTTACTTTGTTATTTACATTCATGATATTTTCTGTTCTTGTGTTTTTTCCTTGTTTCTCTTTGTACTCCATTCAGGATTGGCATTAGAGAGAAGCGTGTTTTTTTTTTTTAGAATGAATTAAAGTCACTATCTCTAACATTATACATCTTCTGGTCTGCAACTCTAGCGAGATTAGCTTCTACTTTTAGCTTAATAATTTTAATTTCATACGAGTAATACTAAAAATGCAATATTTATGCATTTATTTTTATGCGTATTAAAAATTTAATTTTATGCATTGCGAAATTAAAGTACTATCTATTCCTCCATTTTATCGTGGAATAATGCACAATCGCGTGTACGAATTCTTTATTGTAAATAATGAAAAATTAAACCCATAGATATTTATTCGAATTTCTGAAACAAATCGATTAAATGATGACGATATACCTTGCATAATATGTAATACGAATTTGCAAACTATAAATCAGATTTACATGTATTTTTTGGACTACAACCGCAGGTAATCCACGTAAGTGATTGAGAATTTCAATAGTTGTATCTTAAGACTATGGCTTGGGAGAATTCATAAATACTAACAGTGTTCACTACTTTTTTGCACTTGGATAGGAGTGTGTGTGTATATATATATATATGTGTGTGTGTGTGTGTATGTATGTATACACTGTATGTAACCTCGCAAAAAGAAGAGATCGTAAAATTAATTCATGAATAACGTATTAGTGCTCTGTGAAAGCACAATAAATGTTTTCTTCCATAACATTCGCTTCACGGATGGTGCCTTTAACTAGCACAGTAAAACTTCCTAAACGTGATATGTAATCAAAGAGGACCTGGATATGTTCTTGGAAATCTACCCCTACGCGGTTGGTATGCGAATCCACAAAGCATCAACAGTGGTTGCTGAAGAACCGTAACTAACAAGTCGCAGACCAACCATATCCCAGACATGTTCGAAGGGTGATATGTCAGGCGAACGTGCAGGCCAGGGAAGCAGTGGTACCCTTAGTTCATTGAAGAAGGCTTGCACATTCCTCGACACATGTAGCCGGGCATTGTCCTGCTGAAATATGGCACGTGGAGTCGCCTGAAGGAGGGGCAGTACCTCGGACTCTACAACCTCCCTGACGCAGCGGTTGCTGTTCAGATTGACCTCATTACATAGGAGTGTAGATCGCATGTTGTATACAATTACGCCCCAAATCGTCACACTTGGAGTTTGTCCGCTATGCCGCTCCACAATGCAGGCTGCTAGATTGCGGTCACCACGGTAGCTTCTAACACGTATGCGGCCATCACTGTAGGACATGTTGAAGCGGGACTCGTCCGAAAACACTATATTTTGCCACTCAGCACGCCAGCGACGGATATCACGTGCCTATTGCAGTCTGAGGCGTTTGTGGTTTCTGGATAGTGGAAGCTGACGCAATGGCATGCGTAACACCAGTCCAGCCCGCAGCAGACTGCGTCGAGCCATCGACGCAGACACAAAGCACACACAGTAATTTTTATATTCAAAACAGAATTTATAAAAAGAGCATTTTAAAAATACACCGATGATTGACAGCGATATATCGTTGATATAACATCGTCATTTCCAAATATGTCGATTTTTTTCAACATCCCTACTTCGGGGTTATTCCCAGGCTGTGTAGTGGGTCCGTTCCCACTACAATGTTTATGTAGTGTAACTTAGACTATAGGCTGCTAACGGTAAAGTGTGCACTTTGGAAAGCCCTCTCATTTTTAATATTAGTCAATAAACACATTTTATTTTAGCCTTAGACGTTAACTTGCGAGTGCGGTGGAATATGCACACTGTGTTTATTACTTACATGGCAATATTTATTTAAAATGTGGTTTGAGGTAAAGAAATTGATAAAAGGAAAAAGTAACTTGGGCCTCAAAAGTGCTCAGTTTACTGTGAACAGCCTGTACGTAAATGCACAGAGGTGAGCATGGTGTGGTGGTTTCTTTGATGCGTGCTTATCCGTTCTGTGAACGACTGACATAAGCTCTGTGAACGACTGACATAAGCTCTNGGTGGTTTCTTTGATGCGTGCTTATCCGTTCTGTGAACGACTGACATAAGCTCTGTGAACGACTGACATAAGCTCTTTGAACGACTGACATAAAGAGACACTTGCTGACTGTATTCGAGACCGAACGACCGACATAAGCTCTGCGAACGACTGACATAAGCTCTGTGAACAACTGACATAAGCTCTGCGAACGACCGACATAAGCTCTGCGAACGACTGACATACGCTCTGTGAACGACTGACATAAGCTCTGCGAACGACTAACATAAGCTCTGCGAACGACTGACATAAGCTCTGTGAACGGACCTTTTGTCTGACGGACGACTGCGTGCCGCGAAAGGTCGCGTATTGGCTGGGTTACCGGCTGTCGAGTGGGTTACCTCGGAACGGCGTTTCGACATTTCGCTGGTAAATGACGTCATTATACTGGTATGCACGACTAAAGCTCGCAGTATAAGGGACTGTTTGATCTTTGTATTCTTAAGTTTTCTGTGACCTAATTCAGGGCAGTTCCACGGTACAGGGACTTGCAAAACGCCTTTACGAGCTCTCGATCATGCAGTTGTGGGAAGTGAACGCTACGAGACGTAAGTAACGAACGTAAATGAAAAGCTATCGGCACCCTTTAGGGATATCGGACGAAACTACTTTTCTGTGTAATCCAGTTTTACTTTTTTATGGGCGGACAAGCGATACATTTTTAACAATCCTCGTCTATGGATTCATGAAAAAAAANATCCAGTTTTACTTTTTTATGGGCGGACAAGCGATACATTTTTAACAATCCTCGTCTATGGATTCATGAAAAAAAATCGATTGATTGACTTTCAAACAATTTTTCCTTGCTTGCTGGTATAAGTTGTGGCAACAATTTATGTAAAATTTTTCATGCAATAATGAATTTCAAAATAAATTTTATTCGAAATATAAATACCTACAGTCTAAACCTGAAACAGTGAGAATATAGCAAAATCAATTAAAATAGTGCAAATTGAGCTGCTGATAATCAGTGCCTGACAACTAATTGATTTGATAGCTTAATTTCGCTTATTTATTTGCGATTCCCACTGAATTTAAAGGCTTCCACTGCTATAAGTCACTTGATCCCACTTCATTTGCTTGATTTGCAAGTCGCCAGTAGCTAATCAACTGACTTACAATGAATGTTATTTCGCTGATTGATATCACTGATTCTGGCTTAGAGTGTAAAACAGAAACAATTTTTATGTTGCTAACAAAAATAATTATTCGAAAATTAGAAAATTTTTATTATTAGTGAGATTATTTGCCGGTCGGAAACGACAGTATATTTTATCGACCGCTGGAGTGGGTGGACTGGCGATATTTTGTCACTTGTTGTCTGGAGCTTTCTAGTAACACGAATTTTGTCGCTGTACCCAAATATAATGATATTTCAGGGTTGACGCATTTTCCTATTGGGAAATTTCCTGACATTTCCCTGATTTACAGACAAAACTAATCTTTTTTTCCTGACTTTTTGCTAAAAAAAAAAATGTTCTGTAAGAATGGGTGCTTTTGGATTATAACATACTTTTACACCAAAATACTTCTCCGATGTAACAAAATTGCTCGGTACATAAATTGCAAAGAAAAATGCCTAAGCATTTTTCCCACAATCATGAAAACCATTTTATACAATTCTGGTAGCGGTGCGCGGTTGAAGATAGAACTGTCAAATATATCACGCATATCACAGAATTCCTTAACATTTAGCTAACTTGTTCGAAATTGCCTGACATTTTCCTGATTCTCCCGCAATTTTTAAATTTCCTGATGTTTCCCTGTTTTTCAGGTTTTCCGTGAGTGGCAACCACGTGTAAGTAAAACAAAATGTGCGTTTACATGATGTGATCTTTCAAAAGTAAGGAAATAATGATTTTACCATATTACACGTCTCAAGAAATAGTTTTGCATTGCCGAGAATACCGAGTTGGTCGGTTTATCANATAATGATTTTACCATATTACACGTCTCAAGAAATAGTTTTGCATTGCCGAGAATACCGAGTTGGTCGGTTTATCACGGTGCAAGAGAAAGCGTGGGACGAAAGTACACACTGTGTGTAAATAATATCACGCCTGTCATTCCGAGGCCTCTTTGTAATGCATCTTCTGTCCTAGTGAGCATCCTTTATGACCAACCAAATTACAGGCGGCGCAAAACATTTTTTTTTATGTGTGTATGTCAGCCCCAGGGAAAGAAATTGTTTCCTGTCTGTCAGGTGAGAACAAGTTTCTAAAGAGCGTGGCATTTATCAGTTGGCTTCCTTTCCTTCTGAACCCCGCCCCATTTGATTCCTCCCAGTTGGATAACTTCAAGCAGCCTGTTCCTTTTTTAAAACACATTTATGTCATGTTTCTCGTTCCGCCTAGTTACCGCGTTTGCGAGTCGCGTGACAAATTTCTCCGTAAAAAAAATTCAATTTCCCGTATTCACGTGCAAAATCACTCTTGGCAGATGTCATTTCGACGCCTGGAGAGAAAGATTTCCCGAACACATTTTTTCACAGACTCTTACTAACCTGCAAAGGAATCGATCAATGTACAGTATTACGCTGATAACAAAAAAATTGCTAAGTGAACCAGTTTCTTATCCATCGTACACTGCCTCAAATTTAATTTATTTTTTTAGAATTTATTAGATACTAAAAAAATTTTTTATTTACAAATGGTTTCCACACAGATTAGTTTTTATTTTCACTTACTATACATTATTCGAGAAAAATGTTACGGTACGTTGATAAGTGTAAATTTTAATCACCTTTGGTTATTGCACTACTGAGTGGTCTTCCAGTTTCGGGAAATGAATAAGCCACATTTTATATAAACCTATTGAAAATTTTTGACCTTAAAATTTAATTTGTCATAAAAGAAAAGCTAGTTCACAAAGAATCGTGAGTGTATGTGCATCTTTCTTCTTTGATAAAGCTGTTTAAAATAAAAGCGACAGTCGTCACCATCAAATGTTTTTAATGTAAGATCTTTTACAATTGAACACGCAATTTGCATTTTGTTTCTCCTTACACTCTTTTAGTCCGTGTNACGTTATACGGGGTTGCTGTTGTAATGATCAGATCGATCGCCTTCTGCCATAACGAACTGGGTTCGATTCCCGACTTTGTCTTATTCACGAAGAATAGTTTTTAAACATACGTAGCCATACTTGCTTTCATATAAAACATAACCTTCGTTTGTAGTTGCCTTAATGGCAAATGGCATGCTTTCAGGAAAGCCGTATTTTGGAAACTACAATTTCTGAGGTTTTGTTAATATTTTACACGTATGCCGGTTAGTGTTTGTGTTCAGTTGGCAGAGATCACAATAATTTAAAAAAGTGTGATTTTTGCACAGCTTTTGAATTTATTTTCTACTGATTTCGAGTTGCAGTAGTAAAATCAAAAAGAGAAACCTTCGTTGTGTGTAAGATCGCAGCGGTTTATATTAAAAATAATATAACATAAAGTTTCGTTTATATGAAAGCAAGTATGGTAACTATTCCTTGATTTAATATAAATGTTATTATTTTTGATTGGCAGTAATATNAGGTTTTGTTAATATTTTACACGTATGCCGGTTAGTGTTTGTGTTCAGTTGGCAGAGATCACAATAATTTAAAAAAAGTGTGATTTTTGCACAGCTTTTGAATTTATTTTCTACTGATTTCGAGTTGCAGTAGTAAAATCAAAAAGAGAAACCTTCGTTGTGTGTAAGATCGCAGCGGTTTATATAAAAAAATATAACATAAAGTTTGGTTTATATGAAAGCAAGTATGGTAACTATTCCTTGATTTAATATAAATGTTATTATTTTTGATTGGCAGTAATATACGTCTTGACTATCTCTAAACCATATAGCGTTGCCTAAACAGCATGCATGCACAGTTGTCTAAACTTTCAAATCAATGAAAATATTTTTACAGCAGTAAATTAAATAACAAATTACGTGGAGGTTAACAGAAATATACTTGACTTAGTCTGCCTCAAATAGCACGCAAATATTTATCGAATGAAGTGGTGAGATATTGAGATGTATAATTTTTTTTACAAAGTTATATCTGTGTTGTAACTGCGTTTCTGTCAGCGATGGCTAATGACGAACGGCAAGCAAAATCAGGAATGAAACAGTTCCTTAGTACCAATGGGTGACGGGGTTGAGATCAATAGTGTACAACAAGTAATAAAATAATATCTTGAGAGAACGAAACAATGGAACACTCTAAATTGAAGTAGAGTATTTAAAGTGATGGCTACGAATATCCCTAGGCTTCAGAAATGTATTATTTTATTTTGCGAATTAATAAAATCTACCGAAACAAATGTTTTCTAAAGTACGAAAGAAGTGTAGGGACTTAAGACTCTATTATTAATACACACCTTCACAGTACCAGGCTTTTAACACATTGCCGATATTCATCAGAGTAGTAGTATTCTTTTAGCAAGTTTTCTCCATCCAGATGGAAAAAGGGACAAGCAACAAAAGCGCATTCTGCAGAGCTTTCATACCGCTGACCGGAAGTTAGGAATGCTGTCTGCTTGACTTCTTTGATGACCCATCAGCGCGGAGCACACGACGTAACCTTAAGGGGGTAGCATCCTTAGTAAATTTCTTAATTATTGTGTATTTTCGTTCTCGATCTTTCTTTAGCACACTATAAAATCATGACTGAGTACTTACAATTTTACTTATTTGTTTTTTAAATGCGTTGTTAGGAATAATTAAGTTTTTATTGCCCATTTGTTTTCATTTGCTCAATGATCTGAGGATAATTTCACGTTTGAAACGCCCCATTTTTAAACGAACTTGATTGTATTTTTTGCTTTAAAGATGCCTTATTATTTTGTTTTTCATTTGTAACTCTTCGAAAACGGTTTCTTTCTGTACCTCTCGAAACTTGAAATCTCGACGTGCATTTTAAAATACTACTACAGAGAAACGAAAGGGAGCATAATGAAACTAAAGCCATCAAATAACGAGGGAAAGCACGTATATTCAATTACTGACTTGAGTATCTAGTTAAAATAATAACTGGGGGAAATTTAACTGAAAAACAGGTTTTTAGCAAAAAGCTAATGTAAAGTGGTGCCCTCCTCAATCTGTGGCCACTGTCCGAACTCGGTGAATGCTTTGCATGTGAGCATTACCGGAGGAAGTTAGAAGGGGGTGGCTGAGAGTGCAGAGGGAGCAAAGAGCGAGAACCAGTTTCGGTATTCCGAGGGTGTTTGGGGTTGGGGGATGCGGTAGTTGGTGTTTTGCAGAGGGGGGTGGGAGGGGTGCTTAGTTGCCTGTAAGCCGTGGCCGGGGCGAGGAGCCTAGCAGTTCTCGGAAATGAAATGATGACTGGCAATAACAACTCTCTCCAGCCCTTCTTCAGCTAATGTCTCTATACACAAATTCCACCGGAAGGAATTACACTCTATATCATTTTTTTATAGGATAATGAACACTTCTGCATTTTCATTTTCCATTTTGCATTTGCATTTCACATAGCATTTTCATTCCTAAAAGAAAATCCCAAAAGTTCAACGCATAGCAATTTTTTTTTCCAAACAAAAATAAATTTGGAATATTCTAAACGTACGAGTATGTAGAGGTACTTTACAACTTCTCCCATGCACAAAAAATCTTAAATAGCTATCTGAACCCAGTACTCTTAGATAACAAGTGTTGTTACAGATTACAAGAATTGCAATAAAAAATATAAGCAATTGGAGCGAATAAAACTTGAGATACCATACCATGGAGCCAGCTCAGATGGAATTTTGGAGAAATATGGCATTGTTGAGGTAAAGTGTGTGCCATCTATAGGAAGTATGTCCATTCGTGAAGCAATAAAATGTTTGAATCTCTGCATAGAAAAAAAATGAGAATTTGCAACTTAAAAAATCACATCGGTACAGATACCAAATACAAGGGCATCACCAAATATCGCACAGATAATTCTGTGGCTTGGCAATTTATTGTGACAGTGAGATTGTAGTAATAAGGGAAGAAAGAGACGACCAATTCTGGGGGAAAATGATGTTACCAAAACTGCAGAGATTTTATATGGAGTGCTTGTTGCCGGAATTAGCGGACAGTCGTATCAGAGGAGGAATGCGGGTCCAAGAGCCGCAGTATATACTGCAAGCACAGGCAGCTGCAGAAAAATAACAAGTAACAGTTGAAAACGGCACATTGTAAATAGTGTTCTTTTTTGCCATTTACGCAAAAAAGTATATTCTCTTTGTATTAAAGTCACTTATGACAATTTAAATAATCTTAGTAATTTCAATTTAAATAATATTGTTTATAAAGCGCCTGTATTGGGTTGTGTAAATGGTGTTGAGAAATATCACGTTATAATTGACGTATATTGTTATTGATGTTGTAAAACCGCGCTGCCTTGGCCAAAATAAATGTTTAAAAATATACTTCTATGTTAGTATATATGTATATACATATATACACGTGCATATGATTTTTATTCTATAGTCCTTCGTCTGCTTTTCCCCTGTTGTCCTGTAAAGCTTTCATATTTTCATCCGTGTATATTTCATTTTCATTTTTGTGACATTTGTATTACATATTACTAGTACTCGCCTTTCAAATGCAAATTTTATTCTGGTGGTACATGCGTAGTCATTTAATTGAACTCGTACGAACACATGTCCTCAATAAAATCTCAAATAATGTGGCTGTGACGAAGTCTGTAAAGTTCCCGTTAGAGGTTGGTCAATGTCGAGATCTGCCGTACAGTTCAAATGAATCATTTACCAGACACGCACATCGATCGTTTCTGTAAATCCTGGAGAGAATAATGTGTTGGAGATTTTCAATACATACTACACTACACAAGCATAAATTTTTATATAAAAATTTGGCCTACGGTTGACTCGAAATTGAAGTTTGGATCTAGAGAAATAGCAACTAACCTCGTAGCTTTTTTTTTTTTTTTGTTCCATGACCATATTTTATTAGTTATACTCACTTTGGACGTAGTAGATTTATCTTCCGGTATGCTGACACAGTTGCCCTGTTTTGGAAGACATTTCTGTTCACCCAACGGAGATTTGACTGAGTAAAGCCACTTCTGAAACTGATACAGAACAGGAGTGAAATTATGAACACGTACATCTGAGTTGAACAGCAAACAAGTACGTTGCCATTTTGTAACAGCTATTCTTATTGTGCAACAATGTAACATCGAAATCAAAATCGGGAGTTGTATTGTAAATTTTAATTTATTGGTAGTTTATTGAAATGAATAGTAGGTCTAAGATTTATAACAATAGCATAAATCATAGTTAACATATTATAACTACTGTACGGAAAACGATATTGTTAAACTGATGTTTTCATGTTTATCGGTCGTCCTTTGTTCCATACTTCAACCAATCGCCTTACCGGATCGAGTGCTGGCTACACACTATCCGCCATCCTAGTTTACTCTACATTCGCCTATGTTTACGCTTTGGCGACGGTCGAAAACTCTAGTCTAAAGGGGCATTTGCTGTGGGTTGGTCTATTGTTCCGTGTTTGCTTCGTGTTGCCTCGAATTATGAGTCCAGTACCGATCCGTATGACTTGAAATAGTTGTTTGATCCGAGTGTAAGTTTTTTCTGAAGCCATGATTGACTTCAAATGGCTAAATTCGACATATTACAGTTGCTACAGTTGATAAACATATGTATCAGTGCAAGAAGAAAGTATCTTTAAAAAAAATGCAATTATAATAATCCGTTAAAGCCACGTTTACACTACGCCGTAATTTAACTATATCAAGCTATTTAGTTTATTTTGCAACGTCATTTATGACGGTCTTAATGATGTCAAACATTATTTCGTAATACTTTATCGTTAGAACACATTTAAGCATGAAAGTGTTTCCTAAGTTAGGCTATAATTTATTTCTTTTACCATTATTATTATTTTTTGTTAATAAAGTTGCATAATTGACAAGCAAAAATATTAAAGTTTTCTTGTGATGATATCTGGTTTTATATTATANTTTTTCTGAAGCCATGATTGACTTCAAATGGCTAAATTCGACATATTACAGTTGCTACAGTTGATAAACATATGTAACAGTGCAAGAAGAAAGTCTCTTTAAAAAAAATGCAATTATAATAATCCGTTAAACCACGTTTACACTACGCCGTAATTTAACTATATCAAGCTATTTAAGTTATTTTGCAACGTCATTTATGACAGTTTTAATTATGTCAAACATTATTTCGTAATACTTTATCGTTAGAACACATTTCAGCATGAAAGTGTTTCCGAAGTTAGGCTATAATTTATTTCTTTTACCATTATTATTATTTCTTGTTAATAAAGTTGCATAATTGACAAGCAAAAATATTAAAGTTTTCTTGTGATGATATCTGGTTTTATATTATATGCACTGGAGACCCAAAAAAAAAAAAATGGTACAGGCGTGCGTATGCAAATAACAGAGGTATGGAACCAATCAGAGTAACGCGATGCAGTTGGCAGCGCCTATATACGACAACAAGAGTCTGGCAAAGTTGCTATATCGGTTACTGCTGCTACAATGGCAGGTTATTAAGATTTAAGTGAGTTTGAACATGGTGTTATAGTCGGTGCACGAGAGATGGGACATAGCATCTCCGAGGTAGCGATAAAATTTGGATTTTCGAGTACGACCTGTTCACTAATGTACCGTGGATATCGGGAATCCGGTAAAACATCAAATCTTCGACATCTTTGCGGCCGGAAAAAGATCGTGAACGAACGGGACAAACGACGACAGACGAGAATCATTAAACGTTGCAGACGTGCAACCCTTTCTCAAATTGGCGCATATTTAAATGCCTCATGCATACCTTTAGACATTAGTCGAGTCCATGCCACGTCGTCTTGCGGCACTTCTGCGTGCTCGCGGGGGCCCTACACGATATTAGGCAGGTGTACCAGTTTTTTTGGCTCTTCAGTGTACATCAGTGTTTTCAAAATAGATTCTACACATTTTTTGTTAGACGCAGTCACTTTGTACCAATAAGCGCTCAAATGTGTTTAAAAATAAGTTTGCAATGCAACCATTATGAGTTTATAAGAAGTTGTAATTTTAACATATTTTTGCAGCTATACTGTCCTTTTTTGTAACTACGGTACTTGTTGACTAGACAAACTCATGATATGGCATCATGTTTATAAATTTATTTACAGTACATATAGGTTTTCGTGTCTGCCGCCGGCCCGCTAGTTGGTAATCTTCGTAAGTTTAACTATCGGAACGCGGTGGGCAGCGGTCGTGTCTGTGGAACACTGGTCTGCAGTCATAATTATTATAGCCTGTGGCAAACATCAGAGGCCTCCTTTGCCGGGTGGGTCGATTACCCGCGACTTCTATAGGCAGAGGTACTGAATAAGGGCGACACTCCCGTCGGCGTCTCGCTTTTGCCCCGGCGATTTACTGTTCTTAGTTTCATTTTCTCGGCTTCCTGTATTTCGTTCGCTAGATAATTGAAGACGTAGACGAACGTATCCAACAAACCGCCAAAGGGTCCTCTGGGCGATGGGCTGGTAGAATCGTGTGGAGTACACCGGGTTGGCTCCGGCGAAGGAGAATAACAGTAATTAGTTAACATCCTAGTTCTGGTTTTCATTCATTATTTGAAGTATGGACGCATTGCCTCGGTACCCATAGTGTAATTCTGCTCGTTAGTCGATTCACTTGTGCTCCGTTAGCATGGTCGCGGCGCCCTCTTTATTCATTCACTCCCCGAACTAACGTGTGCATTGGCTTGGAAATGTTGTTAGAGAAATCTAAAAATTTTGTTTGCGGGTAAAACTAATGTTGTACGGCATGAAGTCTAACTCTGCGTACGTTATGCAAAGCAGTTTGTAAAAAATTAAATTTTTACCTTTCTTCATTTAAAACGAATCTTATTTTTTATAAGAATTTATTGTATTCCATTTTTAGTTTGCTCCTACGTATTGGATTATTTTCCTAATGGCTACTTGCCAACTTGAACATACCTCCTNGCATGAAGTCTAACTCTGCGTACGTTATGCAAAGCAGTTTGTAAAAAATTAAATTTTTACCTTTCTTCATTTAAAACAAATCTTATTTTTTATAAGAATTTATTGTATTCCATTTTTAGTTTGCTTCTACGTATTGGATTATTTTCCTAATGGCTACTTGCCAACTTGAACATACCTCCTGTTGAAGACCCGTAGAATCATGTGAGTACTCATGCTAACATCTCACAGTTGAGTCTGATTAATTCAACGCCTTGTAATTTAATGTTTAGTACACTAACTCAGGGCTATGTTTAACATTCGGGTGTTGCCCTAAGCAACACCAAATATAATTTTTTATTAAGGCGATAATTCACTACCTGTTTAGAATAAAAATGTTAAGTTCGAATGAAACGAACAACGTTTTCTAATTTATGATGTTATATATGGGTCAGTAACGGCATAATAAGTATTTGAAAAAATACACTAATGCAGTTTTTCCATGAACAAGGGTACTTCGCCAACAGCATAATATAACCAATTTTAAACTTTGTGTAAATAATTTGGTTATTACAGAATAGTAATAGTATTGATTTTAATAAACGTAGCTTAATTAGCTTTATTTATATANATTGGATTATTTTCCTAATGGCTACTTGCCAACTTGAACATACCTCCTGTTGAAGACCCGTAGAATCATGTGAGTACTCATGCTAACATCTCACAGTTGAGTCTGATTAATTCAACGCCTTGTAATTTAATGTTTAGTACACTAACTCAGGGCTATGTTTAACATTCGGGTGTTGCCCTAAGCAACACCAAATATAATTTTTTATTAAGGCGATAATTCACTACCTGTTTAGAATAAAAATGTTAAGTTCGAATGAAACGAACAACCTTTTCTAATTTATGATGTTATATATGGGTCAGTAACGGCATAATAAGTATTTGAAAAAATACACTAATGCAGTTTTTCCATGAACAAGGGTACTTCGCCAACAGCATAATATAACCAATTTTAAACTTTGTGTAAATAATTTTGTTATTACAGAATAGTAATAGTATTGGTTTTAATAAACGTAGCTTAATTAGCTTTATTTATATTTTTTTTTAAATGTGGAAATGCCGAAGGAAATAGATACTGAAATGTCTCGTAAAAGGTTAAACAATGCCGTGGGCCACAACTGTCTGAATTTGTATCGTTTGACGGATTGCTCATCGCTTCCCGCAACGGACAATAAAAAAAAACGCAATTTAGCTTTGTTTCATGGTCATGATTTTTTATAATGTAACTTAAAAAGGAAGATTTAGATAGGACACAATTCACTTATTGTAATGTATCTAATGAAGCGCACCGGTGACTCAGCCAGATCTAGGAGCTTGGCCAGTCGCACTGCTTTCCGTTCTGAAGTATGAGTTGTGACAGAGACCAGGATGTAAGTGCAGGTAAGTGTGGTACGATACTAGGAATGAAAGTTACTAGAGTTGTCCCCAGGGCTAAGCTGGATTTTCTCTCTAACCCCCCTCCCTGTATCCTGGTTCGCTTTCCGTTATAAACTACTGGTTGGCGAGAAAGTGTTGGGGG
>NQII01001180.1:590774-628082 GCA_002778355.1 Clitarchus hookeri | reverse complement strand
GGGGGGGGGGGGGGTATATATTTTGCTGTCCCCATCTCTCGTCGGAAGGCTGAACTAGCTCAAGAGTTTTTCCATCTTCACTTCAAAGTCTCGTCAACAGGAGCTACGCTAACGAGTTCTACCTGTGGCCACTCATGGGTCCCTTGGCCTTAAGGCTCCCACCTATTTGGTGCTTAAACTGCGTTACAGGATGTTTGAAATACACGTTTTCACAAGAAACTATTAAACTTGCGTCCAACGTGCTGATCTACGAAAGGAACACACACTTCAGACGAGGGCTGTTTGAGCACTTTCCAAATGTCACGCACGTTAGAAACACCATTTCAGAGTACTTCAAATAGGCAAAAAATGGTTTTTTAAAAGCGTTTTAGCTTCAAATACATGTATCAGACACGTACTAAACTACTGAAGGGCCCTTCCTTGAACCTTCCTGGAGACGTTCCACCAGAAAAATAATAATAGAGTAACCTCTGAAAGTCCCGTATGCACACGCAGTGCGACGAGAACGCTGCACGCCAGTTCAGAGCCTTGCGCCTAGCGGCGTTGGCGCACTTGATGCGCTTTACAGTGTCACCCTTATCGCTCCCGCGCTTCTCGGCCTCAAATGCGGAAAAAAAAGCTCCAGGTAGGCGGGAGTCTGAACGTCGTACGAGAACATCTGCGCGATCGCTGAGCGCAGCTGACAAAACCAGTTTCCTCGACACCCGGGGATGCCAGTGCCAGTTGCCCACACTTGCAAGCGCCCTTGAAGTTTCAAGCGCATGGGCACACACGCGCAGAGGCGGGTAGGCGCTTCCGTGTGCCGTGGGGATAGAAAGACATTTTATGACGTCATGGCCGAGACGCCGCGCTCAGAACTCTTCAGTTGATACACAGCGTCAATGTTTACTTGGCAACAAGAGCCGCTGAATTGTGCGACGCGGCGTATGGGCTGTAAAAACATCATCAACAACACAGTCGACGTTGTTTGTTGTACTGTGTACTGTTCATAACACTCAAATCCCGATTTACTGAACCTATTACAAGAGTAGCGCACATTTCTAGAAGATATCTTTCTTTCAGTCTGCTGTAATTGTACGGATTGCTATTATGAGGCATGATAAGTTATGAGTGTCTTGTAAAAATGATCGCATAACTAAATGTGATATAATATATTCGCCGTTTCTTCGCACATTTTGTATCAAACCTTTGGAAATTGAACCCTTGCATGACGTTGTATAGTTGTNATATATTCGCCGTTTCTTCGCACATTTTGTATCAAACCTTTGGAAATTGAACCCTTGCATGACGTTGTATAGTTGTTTCTTAGATATGCCATGTTTCACAAGCGTTTTATACTTGCGTTAACAACTTAAGTTTTGGTAAAATTTTAATTTAATTATTTTGTATCTATAAATTATTATATTTCATTTACAACTTATAAGAATAAAAACTGTGAGAAACTTTTTGTGTTGGTAATGCCTAGTAGTAAATAGTTCTCACGATAAATATAATTAAACTGAGTGCGCACGAATATGGTGCGTTGTCCCTTTGGGGTAATTTTCTATACTTGGTTAAACTTTGCTTGCGCGAGGCGGAGGAATGTCCTTGAAGTAGAACTTTATTAGGGTTTCCGAAAAGTTGGAAGTGACCGTGAATGGGCTNCGCGAGGCGGAGGAATGTCCTTGAAGTAGAACTTTATTAGGGTTTCCGAAAAGTTGGAAGTGACCGTGAATGGGCTGAAATAGTCAAACATCTAGCGTTTTCAATACAGCGTGCTTTTTGCGTCGAGTAAACACTAACGGATAGCGATATGCGTACACGTGAATTCTAGGTTTATAGTCGAGCTGTGTCCGTACAATTTCCACNTAAACACTAACGGATAGCGATATGCGTACACGTGAATTCTAGGTTTATAGTCGAGCTGTGTCCGTACAATTTCCACAGTAGGCAAACATTTACCCGTGAGTTAAAATGCTAACCTTAAGTGTATTTGACGGTAGGAACGAAAGCGTTTTGTATGACCGTAAACTGATCGCTGAGAACGTTCGCGCTACGATATGTTTTTGTGTTTGTCTAGGTTTTTTTTTTTCCTTCGGTGTTGGCAATGTTTTTCTTTGCGGAGTGACGCCCTCCTAGCCACGGTGTCCGTTGTTTATGCGCGACTACTTTCTGTTTGGATGTTTCCAGGATTGTGTAGATTTCCTTCTACTTTAATTAAAGTAGGGCTTTTTTCCCCCCCCGGTGTAGTGAAGTTCGCATCGGAGACTCGTAAGCGTCGAACCAGTGCAGTAAGAGGACGAACATTTGATGCGTGAGTGAAATGCTCTATTATGATTCAGCACCTCAGTTTGCGGATTTCCTCGGGTCGATTAATTCTGTTACCAGAAGTTCTGAAAAAAGCATAATTTTTTTTATTTTGCTTCGACTGATCTACTGCTGTTAGCATGTCGCTATCAAAACTTTACTTTCTCTTTTAGTTAAAATCTGCCAACCAGTAAATGGCGATTTTATAATTTCTATGGAACTGTTATTTTGGCAACGTGATCAGTCAAACGTAAATTACTATGGCAGTAGTAAAAGTAACAAATTTTACAAGTTTGAATGGTTTCCACAGGATAAAAACTTTCTAAAGAGAGAACAATATCTTGTAAGATACGACAATAAAGAACTTTTAATTATTTTATTGCTGAAAAGTTCCGACAATTTATATTAACATTATATTCCACTCCATCAATTATTGCTGCATAAATGTCACACTAACTTAATTAGAAGGCAAGGTATAGTGTCCGTAACAACCATTTTAGAGGTACTGTAATAGATAAATTAGACGAGGGAAAATAAACCTTCCAGTTATTTAACTAACATTATACATCGTTATGCTGATTGTTTATGTCAATTTCTTCTATGAATACAACATACTGTTAGCGCCACATCTGCTAGTTGTTGAGACGAACAGCGGGGGGAGGGTTAGCTGCGCGCGAACCCTGCCGCAGCCTAATGCCGTTAAACAAACACTAGTCTCCGCATAGTCAGACGCGCGTGTGCCAATGAGCACCGAATATTTCTGCAACAGTTAGTACACAGCCGGGCCGTCACTAATACAAGATCCCGCCAGCCGGGCCGTGCCGGTGGCCCATGCGAAGACATTTAGGTATAGTCCATTCTCGGTTTCTTCGGATGTTTTGAAACAAACCTTTGAAAAATCACCATACGAGTAACATCTCTCCTTGTTTTATAAATAACTTATATACCATAATTGTATAACACCGTGATTAATGATAAAGTATTTTCGAATAAATGAAACTTTATCTAAGTAGCATCTTTAACTAGTAATATTTATTTAGTATTCTATACGAATTAAAAACAGCAAGAGCAGCGACGTGTTGGCAACGACTAGTAAGAAATAGTTAACAGTTAAAATATTGTTTAAACCAATTTTTTTGTATCCTATTTGTAAATTAAACNAACGACTAGTAAGAAATAGTTAACAGTTAAAATATTGTTTAAACCAATTTTTTTGTATCCTATTTGTAAATTAAACGTTGCATATAGAAATATTAAAATTTTTAGGTAGCACTGATGGGAACATATATATTTTTTACAGTTAAAAATATCAGCGAAATTTACGGTGCGTAGGNAATTTTTAGGTAGCACTGATGGGAACATATATATTTTTTACAGTTAAAAATATCAGCGAAATTTACGGTGCGTAGGCCCTAGTGACATGGTGTTTTTTCTTCCGTCCGGGGAAAAACTTAAATAAGGCGGAGCGGAGCTTGTTGCTATCTCTCTCTCTCTCTCTTTCTCTCTCTTTATATCATTCGGGAAGTTTCGCACCGCTAATACGAGTAGTAGCAAAACAATTATACATGCTATCAATTTTAGCGTATTTAATACTTATTACAGCAAAAATAATAATTTTTTAATTTGTAATTTACAACTGAAACGAGATTTTAATGTTTGAATAATCATTATTGTATATTTAAATGTGATGGCGGGACGATTACAAATCCGAAGTTGGCAGAAGTGCGACGGCCGGAGACATGACGATGACGTGGGACGTTGCTCTTGGCTGAACGAAGTGTTAATTTTTATTCCTGCGATATATGATTGAAATTACTACATCNTGACGTGGGACGTTGCTCTTGGCTGAACGAAGTGTTAATTTTTATTCCTGCGATATATGATTGAAATTACTACATCAATTGTGTACACGTTTTATTTTTTTTAAACCTACCTAGGCAAGTTACGGTGTTAAGATAAATCTGCTTCCCACGGCAGGAATAAATATACAGTAACGTGTCGTGACCGCTGCGCATGAAAGGGCATTGTTGCCATTACGCTGCGTTGGACCAGTGTGTGTGCGATTGCANTGACGTGGGACGTTGCTCTTGGCTGAACGAAGTGTTAATTTTTATTCCTGCGATATATGATTGAAATTACTACATCGATTGTGTACACGTTTTGTTTTTTTTTAAACCTACCTAGGCAAGTTACGGTGTTAAGATAAATCTGCTTCCCACGGCAGGAATAAATATACAGTGACGTGTCGTGACCGCTGCGCATGAAAGGGCATTGTTGCCATTACGCTGCGTTGGACCAGTGTGTGTGCGATTGCAAATATTGGACGTGCGAAATTCATATGGTTTAAAAGTGAACTGTTTTTATAACGAAATTGATTATTTTAAAGTCACGTCTGTTTATTTTCACTACTATGTAACTTTGCCCCAGGTGATTCAAACACAATTGTGTAACATGCGCACGTTTATGTGATTTGAATGTTTGCCACAACCCCAACAAATTGTTAAGCCGAGCCAGAAAATTTTAAGTAAATGAAGAAACCTAGGAAAAACTAAGTACCCGTGCAAACAAATATGACCGGAATAAAAGTTACGGTGGGCGTGTTTCTATGCATGTTTGTCGCTGCTCCACACAACAAATATGCGTCACGAGTTGCGTGCTTTAATTTACTGTCTATTTCGTTGTACCGATTGCTCCTTCGTTTTAATATTTATTCCTACTGAGGTCATCCTTTCAACAAAATAACCCAAAACGCATTAATAACAAGAGGTTAAATAATACAGTTATTTCCCAACAGTTGTAACAGGGTTAAAAACAGTTGCGGTAAAATACTAACGTGTTATGTGTAATGTGCTATATCGTGTACAACACAAGTGTGTTAACAATATGTAACATATTTACCGTAAGAACTATTGTCAATACACACATTGTTCAAAATGCATAAAGCTTACCTAAATATGGTTATATGCCTAAATTGTAAATATTCGTACGTAATAGTTTTTTGAAATATGACAGAATTCTTTGAACAGATGAAAACAGTAAACAAAGCATTTAATAGTTAAAACATATAAGTGGCATGGCAGTGTTTATGTTTACGTGTAGTGGAAGGATACGTAATCGGTAACTGAAAGTAGAACTTTGGCAGAGCTTCAGAATAGTGTAAAGTAACCGTGAATGGCCTAGAGGCGAGCCGATAGCACTTGCGGCGCGCACAGTACTGAAAGAGATCGTGTTAATGGATTGTTTGTATTTGTATTACTCGTTATCGCGGCATTATGTTGTACGGTGAAAGTCTGTCGCGAGTGACAAAGTAAACTTACTTATTTTTGTCGCTTGCAGACACATGTGAACTGTTATGATGTGATCAGGCCTTAACTGAACGGCTTGCCTCACACCTTCAAACATTAAACCTGGAAAACTCGCCCTAACGTTGCGGTGGTAAACCAGCAGCTAGGAACGCTTTGAAGACAGTTGCAGAAATCCCCTCCACCGTTCACTGAGCGGGGCCGCAGAACCACGCGCTTCGTATAGGCTGGTGTAACACCAGAAACAGGGTCTTTCGTCTACAGTCCTTTGGGCGACCCGACCAGCGAAGCAGACCAGAAAGATGGGTGTCCGACCGTCGCTAACCGTCTCTTAGAATCAGCCTCCGGCAACAATAACAAGGTGATGACTTTCCAGATAGGGTTAAATAGAATGGCGTGAGTTAAATATAATGAATCATCTTAAATTCAATGTAAAGCTCCCCCGATCAATGGTAACATAAATAATAATTGTATAACCAGAAATAATAATAAACCTCATCAGATACTGTTGTGCTCTACCGAAGTCATTGAGTGATAATTTGAGATACGCCCCCAGCATACTCTCATACTTTCAAGTACGAATTGGCTGAAAAGCTAGTTCGTAACAGAACGCACAAAATACTGTAAGAATAGAAAAGTGAAACAGCGTCTTATACCTTGCGTGCTGGCAAAATAGCGTCGCTGGCCATGAACGTGTTGGAACGCCTTTCGCCAACAAGCGTCTGGCAATTTAACAACCCCGCCAATAGAAAATGTTCCGCAGCGCGCAGTAGCGAATCAGACGCGAGGCTGGTTTCCAGAGCCACGCGCAGCCATCAGCTGATGCGTACGGCAACATCAAAGGTACCGCCCCTCCATTTCACTTCTATATACACACGTATTCTGTGGCGAAAGCTTGNATGCGTACGGCAACATCAAAGGTACCGCCCCTCCATTTCACTTCTATATACACACGTATTCTGTGGCGAAAGCTTGCCTCTCGTTAGAAACTACCTACTTTGTTATTAGTGACTTTTTCGGAATTTTTCTCTGCGTGTCGTATTTTAATTCAGCTGGAGTTACCAAAAATGTTTATCAGGTCCTATCACCAATGTTTTTATGTTCCATGCACCCTTCTCTGATTCAGCTTATTAGTTTTACACTCAGACACTCTATAACAATGGCCCCCTCTTTTTCGTGTTCTGCTTGCAATCGTGAGTATATAACAAACTCAAATTAGAGAAATTTTATAAGCATTGAAAAAACNATTTTTCGTGTTCTGCTTGCAATCGTGAGTATATAACAAACTCAAATTAGAGAAATTTTATAAGCATTGAAAAAACGTATTTCTGCTGTGTTCAAGTTTTCCACAGAAAAATAATTGACTTTCCATGATAATTAGGAGTGTCAATTGCGGGACGTAGAGTGTTAAATAATGAATCATGTTGAAGTCATTCAGCCCATTAAAACGAGGGAGTTAGGAACATTATTTCTAATGCACTCATGTGCGTATTGGCAGCATGCGATAGGGGGAATTAGTGCTTAATTAACTCTCTGTTACGAAAACCTTAGAAATACAGCATCCAGGGTTTTTTTTATTTTGTTATCTTTTAATGTTCGCGAAAATAGTAGGCTGCTTGAAATAAACGCTAGTGCTTCACTCCTGTCGGTACGGAACATTTTAATTATTATCTTAGTTTATTTTCTGTGAGCAGCCGAGAATAGCAGTTTACGGCTACCTCTTGTTGCCGTGGTCCTAATCTCGGAGAAGCATGCAGGATGGGGAACAGAAAAATACGGATCACGGGGAACTTGTTTTATTTTTACCTCCTTTTGTTTTCGCGCGCGGGAATTCCTGCAACAATTATTGCGCCGGGGTTAACATAGTGCCCCTGCGAATCCTCCTATCTCTGATTCTCTGCTCGCTAGAGTGGCTTCGCGAGCCGAGTAAATCCTAAGTTAATGTCGGAGATGGCGAGGGTAGAAGTAGATGGAATAACACGAGCACAAAAAAAAAAAACAACTACAAAGGAAGAATATTGTGTTCCGGGGGTGCTACTTTCCGTGTTCTAGTTCCTTCAGAAAATTTACAACTCCTGCAAGAAGTTTTCGCTGAGTTTGAGAGGAAGAACGAGCAGTGGGCGAGGAGGGGAGGATGNAAAATTTACAACTCCTGCAAGAAGTTTTCGCTGAGTTTGAGAGGAAGAACGAGCAGTGGGCGAGGAGGGGAGGATGCGATGCGTCGACGAAGAGTGTTTTCTGTAGTTATGGTAGGAGATTGTTATTCGAGAACCACGCAGGAGTTTTTCCTAGAGGAAGGAGTTTGTGTATACAAGCGCGTGGCGAAATCATCTTTTTTTTTTTAGCGGCCCCGTAGTGGTTTTGAGTGGAGCAACCCGCCAGCGATATATAAGGACGACGTAATTGTTGAGAATGCCTTCTTTCTCCGGATGGCGCGGGGCGAGCGGGAAGAGATAGTCTTCGTGCGCAGTAGGTTGGGAAAATTTAATTTTCGAGGAACTTTTATTTTTTAACAAGAAAACAACATGCCGGGTTCCTTCCTTATGAAGTAGCTGCCGCGTCTTTCCTGTGCGAGGCCATTTGCGCTGTAACCACCATTTGTTCGACTCAGAGCCCGTACGAGCAACATCAGTTTTGCGCGTCAGCTTTCGTAGACATCTTTTCAGTGAGTTCATTGGCGCAATTTGAAACCGCCAGTATTTTTTTTTTTCAGACCTTCTCAATGCAATACTTTATCCAGACATATTCTGCGCAAGACCGCGTTGAGAAATAATCTTGAAGATCCGATCTGATAAGGAAATGAAAATCCTGAATGTCGGCCAGGTGTGTACATATGGTTTTTAATGGAAAGATAAATATGTACTGCAGCTCTTCTGCAGACAAAGAAATCTTTTAATCTTTCAACAATTTTTTTTTTGCGAAAAATGTTTAAGTAATACAGCGACAGCCTTAGTTAAGTGCAATTTATGGATTTAGTTTTCACAGTCGTAAATTACCGAGATATGCAAAGTAGTATATATACACACACGAAGGCTGATTCGGAAGTCATGGTAACTATTGTATATCTCCCGAAAATGACCCAACACAGGAAATGTACTATATACAGTTGAAAGTGTACGACGTGTACGTTTTATAAGTGACACTACATGGGGTATGGATGCAGAAATGTCCGGCAAGGAACGAAGACAAACATGGCTGCTTGAAATCGCCGTTTAATTGATATGTCCTCGTACAAACTGTATACACTCATTTGAACGGGTACGTATCGTACGTGTATGAGCTCTTTAACATCCTTCAAAGTAGTCTGTCTTCGAGGTATTTCACGGTCCGTTGCCAGCGATGAGGCAGACATCGTCACAGCGTTTTGACGAGAGGTGGCGCGCATTGACGGATCTCATGCAGACGATGGTATTTCCCGTCTGCCTCATCGCCGGCAACGAACCGTGGACAACATCGGAGACTACTTACAAGGACATGAAATAGCGATACGTACAACGATACCTACCCGTTTAAATGAGTGTATACAGTTTGTACGAGAATATATAAATTAAACGGTGATTTCAAGCAGCCATGTTTGTCTTCGTTCTTTGCCGGACATTCCTGCATCCACACCTCATGTGGTGTCACCTTTAAAAAATACTCGAATTCTTTTATCTGTACGTAGTACATTTCTGTGTTGGGTCATTTAGGGAGATAAACAATAGTTACCATGACTTCTGGAACAGCCCTCGTGTTTATATAAGAGTGTAATATTACATACAGGCATATCATCCGCCAAGAGGGGCTTGCACTTGGACTCCTTACATGAGCTGTACATAAGCCTGAGATATCAGCGCAGAATGACTCCCGTCGTCCACAATGATTCCAAANTGACTCCTTACATGAGCTGTACATAAGCCTGAGATATCAGCGCAGAATGACTCCCGTCGTCCACAATGATTCCAAATGTCTATTATCACTCGTCCATTCTGTTGCACCTTGTTCCAGCACATATATAAACAGTATTTCCTGTCCGGAATGTTCTGGAGCGCCCCGAGTTTTCTCATACGCAGTATTCCTCCACACGTCGGATACCTCGCACTGCGCAGCACTCACGTACTCTCGTTCGTAGCCGCCGTACACGCGCTCGTTCGCCACCAGGTTAAGTGCTATTCTACTCAGGTTGGGAAGCCCAATGCTTTTAGTTCGGCAACTATAATTTGTCGCCACTAGGTAAGCGCTAATGTCACATGTGTACCGGATTTTCTCTACCTTCTACATTAAAAAACAAAATAATTGCAATANACTAGGTAAGCGCTAATGTCACATGTGTACCGGATTTTCTCTACCTTCTACATTAAAAAACAAAATAATTGCAATAGTCATAAATCAAACATAAAAAAACAACGTAGATATGTGAAATTTTTCTCAATTATTATTCGCGTAGCTTAGAATTTTAATTAAAAGTGACCTCTTTGGAACACTGCGAACCTAGCGGTGGAAATACTCCCTGTGCCAAGCTCTCCCGTAAGAAAACTCGTTTTGTTCCTGACCTCAGTAGAAGTAACCACACCGCCGCCCCTTTTTCTTCGAAGTCCTTCATTGTCCCGATCTTCGCTTGACACTTGTCGCACCCAAGCCAGGTTGNACCGCCGCCCCTTTTTCTTCGAAGTCCTTCATTGTCCCGATCTTCGCTTGACACTTGTCGCACCCAAGCCAGGTTGCTCTCATAGACTGCTGAACCTTTTGCTGCTGCCGTATTTATATCGTAGGTGCTGTGACCCAGAACCTTATTCACACCTCGGAAAACGCCGAGGGAGGTGTTAACTGGAAGGTTCGTGCACATTCTCTCAAGTTGTCGACTCATGCAGCCGGGTGGGGCGTTGACCTCAGTCCAGGTCAGCTGCCANTGGCGATGTAGTGGCAGCTGGGTCCACCTGGGTGGGGAGGCGGGTCGTGCCCCCCCCTCCTTCTGCAACGAGACTAGCCGCACGTAATATCTTGATCGTGCTTTGAAATTTGGAGGAATCATGATCGTGGCGTGGCTCTGTTCTTCGTTACTGTTTTCTGGTTCACTATATGGATGAATGCAAGCAAAGTTGAACGGTAAAGTGTAAACTGCTCTGTGGAATCAATTTGGAACTGGCCGACTTTTAATTTAGCATTGCTGTGGACCCGGACACGAAGAAAATATATTAAAGCGAATGGTTTGTAAATACAGAGGCGGGTGAACTTGAATGGCGAATTCGAATTCCTGCAGACCTCGACCACACTGAACACATTTCCGAGTACTGCAGGTGAAAAATCAAAATATGCAGGACGCAAAACACCATAGGGTTGTTAATCAGGTTGAGGGAAAAATGGAACCAAAAAGCTGAGTACGTCAACCACAGATTTAAGGGTAGTTCTTTTCGAATGTTTGATGCTGTGTCAGTGGCGAAACGCAGGCCTTCTCCACGTTGACACGGTGAAATTTCCTGCCCAGTACATTAAGAATAGTGTCCAATAACTGATTGACGGTCGTATAGTATACATTCGATAACTGTTACAGTAAACAGGTAACAGGGCTGATCTTAGATTCATTTGTTGAAGAACATGAAATTTCTCTACTTCGACGAGTCATCTTGCGTTTCAAATCAGAGTTCTTGTTCGGCACAAATTTTGGGACCTACATAAATTTTCTGTACCCGAAAATAGTAACTTCATCTTTTCTCACAGAAACGCAGTTTATTTCATTGCGTCGAACCAGCAAATTTTAGTTAATTTTATTTGCAATCCTATCCTCAAGTGAGTAGCACATATTAATTAATACATTTTAAAAATTGATTTTGGTGTAAAATTATTAGACCAACGAGATTATGTATCGAGATACAGTAGGAAACACGTCGACTGGGAACGGTTGTTGTTGAGAGATTTGGGTTGCTCTTATCAACGAGGTCCTCAGAGTCGATGTCGGTGAAATTAGGTGAAAATGGAGCAGCTCCGAATGCAAGGACGGGGTAACGATTGATCCTGGATATGATCCGTTGACAAGCGGCATCGTCTGGCACGATTCCCACTTGCAAAAATCGGGGAGTGACCCGGCCGGGGATTGAACCCGGTTCGCCTTGGTGGGAAGCGAGCCGTCTAACTGCTTAGCCACTGCGGCCCCGGGGAGCTGAAATAACGTTATGTTATTGGCTTCAGTACAACGGAGTTGCTGAATAACACCGAAATTCTGCAGGAGTAAGTTTGTTATGAAAAATATCTCTAAAACTTACTCCAAATATGAACCATAGGTCTTTAATTTATTACAAACATTCAATGTCTCATTATGGTGTAATACTAAGTTGTGGAATAACGTAATTGGTCAAATATCTGCAAACACTGGAAAATTGTAAATGTCATCAAATTATTTCATCAACCCAGTTCAGGTCACCCCCCTGGTTTGTTCGAAATTACGTCACCAGAACCATTACCGGTATCTCAAGGATATTTTATTAGTTACCAAACATCTCAAAATTGTTTTATTTGCCTTTCATGCTTAAGCCCTATCCGTTTTGGAATATTCTCCCACAAATTTATTAGGAATGAGTGTGTGAAGATATTTGGGCGGCTCTTAACAGCGAGGTCTTGAGAGCCGATTAAAATGTATCAGGAATGTGAGAATATTTAGTAGGCCGAGAATAGTCATTTCAACGGAGTTTTGCCATGTTTGCGTATTAAAAGTGTACGTTTTCTCTCCTTAATTTGACATATTCCTGAATAATGTATAAAATTCAGTGAAATACTATAGAAGCAGTGCATGAAACTACCTACTGATTACTGCTTGTTCATTGTCTTCAGCACTTTTAATAATTCTTTCTTACAAAATGTCCTACAGTAAATTTATTTGAAAAGAAAGTGAGTGTAATTAAAGCACTGGAAGAAGTAGTAACAACTTAATAAAATAAACGTGTCATAAACAAAATATGTATGGTGATAATTGGTATTTGGCATTTGCTGAATTTGGCTGTGCAATGTAGGTGTTAGTTAAAATAAGGAAATCGCATTAAGGATGTTATATTACGTGTCAATTCAGGGTTTACGATTTATGTAAATATATCAAGATGCATTGATATAAAATGATCAAAGGTAAATAAATACCACAGAGAACGAGAAATATGACGAGAACATAAGAAATTAACAACACATTGAAAAACATTTCACTAATTTAATATATTTCTGTTGATTAATTTCATAAATATAGCTGGTTTTGGAATCAATTCTTGAAAAAACCACTGCCATCAGCTTGTTATATTACAACCTAAGCCATTTATAGGATTATTGACAATAATATTGGCAGACACTCTGGTAAAAGAGGGCCAGTCGAAATGTTTCGTTAAATGGATAGTGTCAAAGTTAACATAATAACAAGTAAAACCACAAATGGGCTTACTTTTGTTTTACATGTGTTAGGATAGGAAGCGGTATTATTTTATGATAATTAGGCTCTAACAATTTCACATTGTCACTATACCGTCGCAAGAAAGCTAGTGATTTATCTAGTCCATGATAGTGTTAATTTGGACACGTAAGAGTAAGAAGAAAACGAGAAGGGCTTTAAAAAGTTGGTAAGTGATCGTGAATTTGTCCTCGAAGTAAAACAGAAAAGAAAAGATTTTTACGTAACTTATGCGAATACTATCCGCATAACTTCTTCTTCATATCCATTTTGCGAACCAAAATCTTTCTCGCCTAGGTATATGTTTTTTTCCCCCTTTTAGAAACCGTCACTCTTGCTCTACTCTAAAATATTTTACTCCCACGGGTCCGTGTGATAGACTACTCGCCCATCAGCCGTTAAAATATCGAGATCCTATGTCTCCATAGACAGCGGTAAATAATCTTTAACGCGAAAAATCCATTAGCACTGCGTTTCGTTGGAAATATTGTGATGTTTGAAATTCCGGAGTGAAGGAAAAAATAAGCCCTAACAGCAGACCGCCATTTCAGTTATCATTCCGTACCCGTGGGATGCGATCACATTGCGGCAGACATTTCGCAATTACTTTCCTAGGTGACATGGTCTGTTAACGTTTGTCGGCACGCGCATTTGCGTTCTTACTTAATATTTCACGTGAATATCCCACCGACATCGCGGCAGAACTAATTTTCTCCTTGGTAGTTTCAAATGCAGTACGCGGAAGCTAGATATTTTGTTTTTACACCTGAATATAATTTTTCCCCCTGCAGAAACCTATGAAAACAAAATGAGCTGCAGTGATGAAAGTGGAGTAGCATTATTTTTTTATTAAAAATAAGGCGTGATTTACTTTGCGCGTGTATTTGCAAATACCTATCTATGAAAATAAACAAAATGTATCATGAAGGTTATTACATGAAACCGAGAATACATGTGTAGGTTAAAAAGGGTAATCTGCTGTGTTCACAAAAATACTCACTGCTTGTTTATTAACTCGTCCACATTTTCAATGGTTTGTTTTAAATTTAGGTTTTTTTTAATCCGTCTAGAAAAGGTAAGTAATATCGTACGCTTCGTTACGATAGTAGTATATTTAAATGAACGTGGTGCGAATGGATAATGGGAATATGAAAAGTAATAATTCAAGTGAAATGAAATTATTGCAGTTATTTCAGCGAAATAATCGCATGTGATAAGGCAACCGGGTAGTGACAATGGGAATGACTGGACTCCGTGATTCGTATAAAAGCGGTCTGCCAAGTAGGTGATAGAGAATTTACTTGTTTGGGAAGTTTTCTATCATCTTCGTGCCTAGCTTCCAAACATACTGTACCAGAAGTTCGATCACTTGAAGGGTTGCGATGGCTGGTTGCTATATTCTAATCGCGGTTTCTTTACACTTTTTGAATCAAACCGTCGAAAAATCACTCCAAGTATTACGTATTTGGTTGTTTCCTGAATATTCCACGTATGACTAGCGTTTTATATTTAAGTTAGCATAAAACAATCTTATTTTTGGTTAAACTGACTTTTACTCATAATCTATATATAAATTGTAATAGTAAATTTACAATTAATAAGAATAAAATTAGAGAGGAAATAGGTGTGTTGGTAATGCCTAGTAGCAATAGTTCTTATGCAAAATATTATTACACTGGGTGCGCACTAACGGGTTGCGTGGTCCCCTTTGGAGTAATTTTCTAGACATAGTTAACCTTTGTTTTCAAGAGACGGGAGGGTATTCTAAAAGTAGAATTTTAAGGGGGCTTCAAGAAAGTTGGAAGAAACTGTGAATGGACTATAACGTGCCATTCTCTCTCTAAGTCTAACATGTTTCGATTGCCAGCGGGACATTCGTATGTGAGAGGGAAATGTGGCGGATGTTGTAGTGTGTCTGGCGGATTTTCTCGGAGTTCCTCCGTTTTCACGGCACTGGAGGGGTGGGGGGGGAGGTTGGAGCTGAGCTGATGGCCGGGCAACCAACCTGTAATGGGTGTAAGGTGACGGGGAGGGCTGAAAATGCACTCGGTGAAAGCTGGTGTGTATGGGGGGTGTATAGAGTACGTCGCCCCAGAGTGCCTGGTTGGGTAGTTGTGACTACGGGAATGACTATCCTAGCTCGGCCATCCCCCTGGTGGAGGCCTACATGGCAGTCACCGGACTTTAACTGGGTGTAAGGGCAGATCGGCGTGAAGTGATGTAACCCTCTTACTGGACCTCCAGTTCGCCCTGCTGGGTCTGGTGGAGGGCTCTTCACCCCGGCTGACGAGCTCCGGTGGGACCCTCTCGACCTTCGGGAAGGGTTTGCCCCTGTGCTGCTGCGTGGGCCAAGACACACTCCCTGAAATGGGGTAGCGATGCAAATCTAGAGCCTAGCGCTGCTCATGTTCATCTCCGCAATCCTCGAAAGGTCAGGACTGGAAACACGGTGGAAACACCGTGGCTGACGGAGTGAGGACGATTATGGGCTAGTGGTGGCCCCTCAAGTGCACTGAATATCAACCACAGCGAGGTCATGCGTGGCAGTCCAGAGGTTGCATATGTTCTTCGCCTGCGGTGATAACCCGCGAGCCGAGTGCACAACCCCAACTGAGGCCCTTGGGTAGATATCGGGGAGGCGGAGCTCCACAGAAGAGACTGCCTGGCGTCCTGGAGGAGATGGGCTGCTCTGGGTGGAAACTCAATGTGCACGGTGTAGTCGTGGGAACCCAGGGGATCGGTGTGAAGCCCCGGACNTGGGCTGCTCTGGGTGGAAACTCAATGTGCACGGTGTAGTCGTGGGAACCCAGGGGATCGGTGTGAAGCCCCGGACTTTGGCCGAACCGATGGCGGGTCAGACTCTGGGTGGCATTGTTTGAACCTCCCGCTGGGAGGAGGCCTGGAGGTGGGTATTTGCGTGGAGGGCTGCCTCCTGGTGGAATAATCCTGGGAGCTGCAACGGCGCCGCACGCGGCTTTTCTAGCCGGGGAGAAAGAGAGCATTCCCTCCCACCGGATCTCCACGATACACAGTGCTAGGTCTGGTGATGGGCTCTTGTCGCTCGAGTAACTCTTGGGGAAGCAAAGCGGCGTGTCGCCGGCCCCAGGTGGTAGTTTAGAAGGGTTGATGCTCATTTATGAAGGAATGACGGTCTGGTCCTCCTAGTAAGATGACTCGTTTACGAAGCGCGTTCGTAGAGGTTGGGAAGACCTCGGCCCCATCAAGATGGCGCTTGCGGATTGAACTCTGCACGTTGCTGTTGGCAGGTGAGGTGGTATACACGCCCACCCACCGCGATTGAATATCGACATGTTGCTAGTGAAGTACGTAGACTTATTTTGGAAGAGAGAAGCATTAGTATTCGTGTGGAAATCCACACCTTCATAAAACTTTGACTTTTTTTTTTTTTTACAATTTGAGCTTAATCCTAATCTTTCCATCCCCCGTGACGATTGCGACCATGACGATAACCTCCACGATTTATGCACTGACACGTTGTTGTTTTGTGGAAGTATGTATCTTATGTATCCCGTGCAAGAGCAGTGCCGGCGTTATCACGATGCATTTCCAAAACTTTAATAACTCATTTCAATAGACGCAATGATATTTCGGTTGTGCCAAATTGAGCCTTACAGTAGCTTGCAACAAATTTCAGTGTATGTCGTATGGTGTTTCAGTGTTTTGTTAAAACAATTTTATCGTGATATTTTTCTCTATTTTATTGCATTTCATTTGAAAATAAAATAATTTCAGGACAGGTAAGGAATGTAAGTAGGTATTATTTCCTTTATTATTTAGTTAAACTATTTTGTTTACTTTAGACTCTCATCTGCTAGGTAATTTAGGAGAAAACTTATTATCGTAACCTTTCGCACTTCGTACAAAAATTAAATTATGAAAGAGAATCAACAGAAATTTTCAGTTCTTAAATGTTCTCGGAAACTTTAACGTTTGCTTTACCCAGTGTCAACAGCGAATATCACGTACCCACACATACCATCCGCTTAACCCGAATATGGATTTGAAGACGTTTAAGCCGTTTGGTTACATCCCAATGGAGCAGCACGATGGCTGAAAGTAGCAAACTTTGATGCAGTTGTCTGACAGAAACTGCAGATGTTAGCGGCATGTGTGTTTGTGGACGACGAACGGAAATGAGTTACGTGAACTATGTTTGGATTTGTGGAGACTTGAGAGTCAGCAGATGTATGGAGTGGATAGACCACTTCATGTAACCATGTAATGCTTATAGAATGGTTCGCGTTTAGCTAAGCAGTTTTGAAGAAATCGACATAAAATAATATCCTTCGCTAGTTATTGTATACAGAATGTCCCAGAACGCGCGCATGAGAATGCCACTACGTGAATCCTGAGCGAAATCGGAGACGAAAATGTTAGGGGCAAAATGTCGTACGATCAAATTTTTCGTTCACTATGTGGCAACGCAGCACGGAGTTAGCCTCCCCTCTTGCGCTCCACTGAAATCGTACTACTAGTGTTCTGGCCTTCATATTATGGGCGTGGGTTCGAATCCCGGCCAGTCCGAACGTTTTAGAAACTTTAAATGTCGATTAGGGCGCAACGCAACACTTGGCACGGCGTTAACCGTGATAAATGGCCTTCGAATACTTGTTGCTTTCAAGTCCTGATATTCCTATGTATGTTACGTAAACTATACGTTGCTAAAATTATCTGACTGGCCGGGATTTGAACCCGCGCCCATAATATGATGGCCAGAACAGTGGTAGTACGATATCAGTGGAGTGCAAGAGGGGACCAACTCCGTGCTGTGTTGCTACATTGTGCGCGAAAAATGGTATCGTACGACATTTTGCCCCAAAAATTTTCGTCTCCAATTTCACTCAGGATTCACGTGGCGTAGTTCGTATGCGCGCATTCTGAGACATTCTGTATACTCTGTATCACGGTAAACTTCATAAATAAATTTTTAATTTTGAAATACCGCTGCTGTGAACTTGTTATAGCCGATAAACACGATCTATTTTATGATTTTACTTTTAATTCCTACAATGCAATAATTTTAATTTTGCAGGTGTACCAGTCAAAGTTACGGAAAATGCTGGCTGATATAATAAAAGTGCTTTGTTTAAACGCACGAAATAACGAATGAAAACATTCGTCACACAATGTTTATTTAATAAACTTTTCTACGAATATATCTAAAAATGTTGTATTTTTATTAATACGCACAGAAAGTTATAATTGATTTATTTGTTTAAGGGAAATGATTTTATTTAATACGTGCACATTTATTTAAAATGATTACATATATGGCTTCCTGATTTACATGTATTATTTATACAAGAAAATAACATTATTCATCTACGTGTCAAGGTATAATTTAAAATTCTAGTTAAGTTGATTGCAATGTTTATTTTATTATTCTAGTTTTTAGACAGATTGGAACACGAATTAATGCTTCACATCATTTTCAATNGATTGCAATGTTTATTTTATTATTCTAGTTTTTAGACAGATTGGAACACGAATTAATGCTTCACATCATTTTCAATGTTGTTCTCGACTCTATACCACAGAATGATCACAGAATCATCATTTAACGAACATCCCGTCAAGATTTTGTTTCCTACGTAACATTGTAGAACATTTTATGGTCATAAATGTGTTAGTTCTAGACTATGTGGTTGTTATCGATTAGAGATCCTAGATACGATTCTACAGCACAAATCACATTTTAAAATGACAATTCAAAAGAAAATTATTAGGTTTTTTTTTTGTGACTGTGAAACAGGGTGGTATACATTTAAGTTTCTAAGGCGTATCTTAACACTATCATTTTTCTAACGTACACGGAACTCCGTAGAAAAAATATAAATCAAACGTTTTGAACTAGAGGTTATATATACGTAAATATTTATAGCAAAACACTTTATGGGATTAAGCGTACGCGTAATTGATATATTAAGTTCGCAGTATCACCAAACGTTTTGAATCAAAGCTATGAAAAAAATCACACCATCTATGACGTGTTTGGTTTTTTCCTTAATATGTCATGCAACACAAGCGTTTTATACTCTTATTAACATAAATGTATGTTATTTTTAGTTAAATAGAACATCTACTTCTATATTGTATATATAAATTATAATGTTTCGTTTATAACTAATATGTATAAAACTTAGAGATGATTGGGGTTTTGGTAATATCTAGTAAGAAATATATCTTATGCAGAATATTATTAAGCAGAGAGCGCACAGATGTGGTGTGTTGTGCATTTGGTGCATTTTCGTTAACCTTAGCATGTAGCAGGCAGAGAAATATCCTGAAAGTATAACTTTATCAGGGCTTCAGAAAAGTTTTAAGTAACCATGAATCNCATGTAGCAGGCAGAGAAATATCCTGAAAGTATAACTTTATCAGGGCTTCAGAAAAGTTTTAAGTAACCATGAATCTACTATAAGCATGCATTAAAATAATCATAGTTATGGTGTATTTAATTCTGATTTATTGAGTTGTATCTATGGTTCACACAAAACACACAAGTACAAAAAAATATATATGTATAATGTTAAAAAAAATAACTACTTCCGGGACATGGTAATGGATTATATCTTATGACATTTAATTAATGACAGTACGTTGTAAAAATGTTCAGTAATAAGGTAACTGTAATATATGTTTTTTATATATAATTGGTTTGCAAAGTTTACCACATATCAAGCTGCAGATGCTACTTTACAAAGTTATAAAATTCCTTACCAATTTCACTGTTTCCTGAACAAACTTAGAAAGCTGCCAATTTCACCAATCTTGCTTTCTCAACACGCGTAAACACCGATGTGGTGCATTTGGAAACGATTTCCGCTGCTTCGCTCGCGTGCACTGCATCAAGCATCTAATAGTTGCCTTTGCAGAAGAACCTGTTTGCAGACCACATAAGTGGTTCCGCATTCAGGTTCTAGGATTAGCCTACCAGTTTTTCCGGTGAGCTCACTCTAGAGCAGGCCGCGTAGAGCTGCAATGTGAAAAACATTCTTCCATCTAATCTCTCCCTTCCAACTTTAGCGACTGTCCCTGGACTTCAGTTACAGCCATAGCAAAACAGACCTCGAGGGAAAATAGCAGTCTCTTAAGGTGGCCGCCTCGTTGAAGATATTTGCACGTCTGAGGCCTAAAAGCGTGGGAGTTCTAAGGGCGACCGAGACATGCGAATCAACTCTCTCATCGCCTCTACGCACGAGGCGCTGAACTGGCGCGCAGACTTTCGGCGGAGATCCTACCATTTCATGATGTAATAATAAGAAATAAAGGCTTAATGTGCGTCCCTTTTCTTTTTTTAATGTTTTGTACCGTGATGTTCATACCTAAAAATTACCGTGAATAAACCCGCTTGAGCCACTTTCACTATTGCGAAAACATACTTGAGAGAGAAAAGGAGGAATTGAAAATCTTATACAGACGCGTAACGTTTCTTAAATGCTATTGTTGAGCATACCTCATTGATACACGTCGGACGGTTATATTAATAAAACGTTTTCTGCCGGAGTTCTGCACACCGTTCGGTGGTATTCGCGTAGTGTGTGTGTGTGTTATGAGTAGTACGCGCTGTATGGAAATACTTTTTTTTAATACATATATATTTGGGTAACCTGGCACGTTGTGGTTCGGCAAGGAACTTGCCTGGTATTGTGGCAAGATGGCTTCCCTGCAGTGACTTCGAGGAGTGTGCGTCGACTGTCTCTCGTGAATTATTACAGGTCGCGTTCCTGCAGGGTTGGGAGATGCGTCTCTCGGAGCGAAGCCGTTGTGTCGTGCTAACAAGACCGCGCGTGATGGATCAGCAGGGGGAGGGGAACCGGGCAAGTTTGATGAGAGCGCGCGCCTGCGGAGAAAGGAAGGGATGGTGGGGGAAGGGAGGAGAGGGCGGTCGGAGCGGCGGTTTATGTGTCAAGACGTTCCCGCGGACCGGCGAGTTTGCTCAACTATCAGAAGTTCCGCATACTGCGCTAAGTGCCGGCTGCATAATCTGCGCCTCTACCGCGCGACCTCTAATCCTCCCCACGGTCTGCTTTATCCCCTCCGGAGCCCTGCTACCCCCTCCCAGCACCTAACTAGATGAGGGGTGTGCTCTGCACACACCCCACAGTTACGAGCCGTCCGACTCCGGGGTTGCGTGACGGCACAACTTGCCAACAGCTGAGCACCAAAATCTTACGTCTTGTAATTTTTTCTTTTAATTTTTACCAATTGTCTCCCCTGCTTTTATGCCTCTAGAAAAATAGGGCATCTTACACCCTTAACTGAAACTACTCTGAGAGAACAGCCAACAAAATATTTCTTTCTATACGGCCAATAATATATTTAGTTTTCCGCAACTACATATTTTGTTAACTAAACTAAATTTGAAAAGCAAAATTAAATTTTGCTCATCTAACGAATACACCTTTGAATTAACAAAACTTCTTTATTGGGCCAAAATAAATTAGATTGTCAACAAATTATTTGGTTGAATCAACTCTATATATTTCTTTGGTCTATTGCCTTCGTTTGAAAATACAACTCGAGTGTTTGTTTGTATTTTTTTTTGTGACAGTTAATATAGTAACAGTGTTTTGTAGTGCATTTATTGTGCTTAATAATTGTATAAACATCCCAATAATACTAGTTCAACCGAAAACGAAAAAAAGCGAAGCTGTAAAACTTAAAATATATTTTAATGCACGTTGCCCAGTATTTGAAACATGTATATTAAAATACATTGATTTCATCAGCACTAGCTTTAGCTGAAGTTAACAAAGCTTAGCGCTCCAGTGCGGGTGGTCTAGGCTCAAATCTGGGTTGGGCTTTAAGTTTTTTGTATTAACCAAAACTGTTCAATGTTCGTAGGGCCAAACAAATCTTCAGTTACACCAACTAAATCATTGTTTAGGGAAACCAAATAAGAACAACAAAATAATTTGGGTTCAGTTACAAAATATTTCATTGTGTTGTGCTAAACAGACCTTGTTTGATACAACAAAACAAATTTTTCAGTTTACGTGCGTCGAGGGTACTACAGTAGCTAACTTTTAGGAAAATATCATATTTATATGACGAGGTTACTGGTGTCACAAAAATGCAAGTTCCCAAAAGAGAGATAAAAAACTATATAATGGAATGTATTAACTGTTGTGTTGCAAGCCGGGAGCTTTAAAAATGATATCGATATAAACACCATAAGAATCCAGAAATAACTAGAATAAATTTTATAACTGGCGGAATATTGACGACATTTCTCAGTAACGCTAAGAATATTTCGTATTATTTTTATAAGTTCCATTTTTACGTCAGCTTGTTTATACCTAGAGTGAGTAGTTCAGCAAGCTGCCATCGCATTTCTCCTACTTGCATTGGCACGACTACTAGAATGCCAGGCAAATTTTTCTTCAGTTCCATGCTGCATTAGCATTCTTAGACATCAGGCAAGTGTGAGATCTGTATGTATCGTTAACATCAACGAGTCTCGCCCTGATGCAGCAGTGACTGTCACGAAAGTGCGTTTACTCCTTTGTAAGGTCTCTACCTACCGGCTGATAGCTGCGAAATTTTATTACGAAATCCAACGTTCCAGAAATTGTCCCTCAGTGCTTTAATAAAAAAAAAAAAATTGGGCCATTCAAACCAAATGTATTTTTCTCGAAAATTTTAGGAGAAGATACCTACGGGCGTATATTTTCAATATAGATAGGCAGTACGTAATATTTTGTAAAACATAAATTTAAAAAAAATTTCCTTGCACACAAGCTATGCTTGTTATGGAAACACCTCTGCTGTAGGGAACTTCTAAAAATTCGCGAAGAATACATTGTAATTGAAATGCTCATCTTTGAAATTAACGCACTGAGGCGAAATTTCTTTAACATGGGAATTCCTAATTGAATGTCGCAGCTGCCAGCTGGTAGATAGTGTCCTTGGCGTCGTGGCTGTGCCGAAAGTCGCACCAAACGTAATTTGTGTTAAAGAAATTTAATTTTTTTCACTTTACTTTTTACTAATACAACAGTAATCTGCACTGAAAATACGGTCGCTACATAATAATTTTGCAAAAATATATCTAGAAAATGCTATAAAAAAACCAGCGCTCTCTGATAAGCTTTGGTACTAACAACTGCTACTGCCAATGATAAACCAGCTCCCCAGTGAAATGTCTATAAATGAGTTTTAAATACACAGACTGTCTTGTTGAGAACGAAAAACTTATGTGCAAGTTGCAGCCGATGTTAAAACGTATAAAACTATTATTACGAGAGCCTGTTTGCAGAAAAATCGGTAGTCTAACTTGCGTTTGGCTCCATAATTTCTGTTGATTCTCGTTCATCATTTTATTTTTGTACGAATTGCGAAAGGTTACGACAATAAGTTTTCTCCTAAATTACCTAGGAGCTGAGAGTCTAAAGAAAAGACAATAGTTTAATTAAATAACGAAGGAAATAATACGTACTTACATTCCTTAGCTGCCCTGAAATTATTTTATTTTCAAATGAAATGCAATAAAATATAGAAAAATATCAGAATAAGTTTTTTTTTTTAACAAAACACTGGAACCACTATACGACATAGACTGAAATTTGTTACAAGCTACTGTAGGGCTCAGTTTGGCCGAACCGAAATATCATTGCGGATATGGAAATGAGTTATTAAAGTTTTGGAAATGCATCGTGATATACGCCGGCACTGCTATTGTACGGGATACATAAGAGCTGATACTTTCACAAAGTAACAACGTGTCAGTACATAAATAGTGGAGGTTATCGTCATGGTAGCAACTGCCATGGGAGATTGATAGGATAGGATAAAGCTCAAATTGTAAAAAAAAAAATTTGAAAGTGTTATGAAGCTATGGATTTCCAGACGAATACTAATGCTTCTCTCTTCCATTAGAAGTCTACATACATCACTAGCAACATGTCGATATTCAATCAAGTCGATCTGTGACACCTGATTTCCAGCAGTTTTTTTACCGCTGCCACTGCTTGTGCCAAATAACTTTTTAATTCATATTTTTAATATGGCCTACCTCTAATCGTATCAGTCCATAAATGCAGAATTTAGGCGATCTCGCAGTTACTGGTCCCTCAGCTCTTACTGCGTCTTCCTGTGCAGTTGTGTCATTTGTATATGACGTGCTGGAATAAGTATTTTGTGTTTGTTCGGTGGTATTTTTCGTGTATGTTAAAAGGCGAGTAATAGAAATATATATGCGAATAAATAATTATATTTATTTGTTGGTATGTGGCTTTACTTTATAAAAGACCATAGTATCATCATTTATAAAAAAATTCGATGTAATTTATTGATATTTAAAATTCTTTGTTAACGCATTTTTTATTTTACTGTTATGACTGACTTTTCTTCTACTTTTGCGATACAAAAGTGATTAAGATTAAATACTTATTGATTACTTTACTTTATATAGGTATAGGGTACGTTGGGGCCATTTGATTCCATTTCAACTTTGATCTTAAAATGCAGGTCCTAAATAGTATATTTTCGAAATCGGTACTGCAATTACAATGTTTCTTTATATTCTTAACCATAAAATAGAACATCGGATTTTAATATGAATTAGCATTTGAAACACACCACAAAACCGATTTTCATGAAAATGCACTTTACAGAAAATGGGATAAGAAAATCGGGATATTTCAATCACAATTTTTCTAAGCAGTTATTAAATAATAACTTTTGAAATGGTTATAGTAAGATACTAACAAAAGTGTAACATTTTATTTATTTAAATACACATCAACATCAAGACATCCTTGCTATTAAATCAGTCTTAATCATATGTTCCGTACGCAAATTATTTTAATTTTTCCACTATCTCCTACGCAACGTTTGCGATACCACGTTAATTAGCATTGTACCTTTTCTCCCTTTTCTCGATGTTTTATATAATAGGAGACTCCACAGCAACCACACAGTATATTTTCTTCTGAAAAACAGGAGGAAAAGTTATCGCTTAAGTCACTGGAAGTCTCAGGGATTTTCCTCACAACATTTTTGCCTTTTGTTTGGTTGGTTGCTGGTCCTTTTGATATCGTTAGTAATTTTATTCTATTTCATATTTCAAACACCAGTTTTCTCGTAACTCCTTCCTCCTTTTCCTTGATATTTTCTGGCGATATTAGATAAAGTGAAGTTTTTTTTTTTTACTTTTAGTTTATTCCTTCTTTGGCAGCACTTTTGTTGGAAATGGTAAAAACACAGAAAATTTGGTTTCAGAGGAAGGGAATTTGCGTGATTGTACATTTGAACAGGAAGGAAGGGGCACTTAATTTAAACAGCTTTCTGTTGTATGCGATGATCCTGGATTGAAGGGTGAAGAAGTTTCACGTTGTTCAGAGAAAAAATGTCCCTGAAGTTACACATTTGTGGTCTGGTTTTCGGTTTGGATTGAAAGGATACAAACCCAGTACACTCACATCCTTTAACTGCGTGACTTACAGTGGCAACCTTCCTCAGGACTGCATTAAAGTACCACCGAAAACAAATTTGATTATTAATTTTGTAGGATTAGCGTGTATGGAGGTAGCCATTACCTTATGATAAAATGTATTCAGCGGCTTAAGGCTCCCGCGTAACTGAAAGTTTTTTTTGCGTTTTAGGCCGAGAAGCGTGGATGTGATAAGGGCGACACTGCCACGTGTATCAAGTGCACCATCGCCGCTAGCGTGTAGTGCTCTAGTCGCACTGTGTGCACCTATGGATATCTCAGCGATGACCCTATTATTTTATTGGTGTAAAGTGTGTAGGAATGTTCAGTGCAGGGTCTTTGAGTAGTTTTGTATGTATCTGATGCATACATTTTGAACTGCGGAATTTTGAATAAGCTGTTCTTAGCCATTCTGGAGTGCTCTGAGATGTTTCTAATTAGCGTGGCGTCTTGAAAGCATTCAACAGCCCTCGTCTGAAGTGTGTGTTCTTTTCGCAGAGCAGCATATTGGACGCACGTTTAATAGTTTCGTGGAAATACGTGTTTTTCAAATACTCTGCAACACAGTGCAAGCACCAAGTAGGCGAGAGCCTTAAGGGGGTAGCATCCTTAATAAATTTGCTCATTATTGTGTACTTTCGTTCTCGATCTTTCTTTAGTACACTGTAAGATCATAACTAAGTACTTACAAGTTCAGTTATTTGTTTTTTAAATACGCTGTTAAGGAATAATTAATATTTTACTTTCCATTTATTTGCAGTTGCTCCATGATCGGAGGATAATTTCACGTGTGAAACATCCATTTTTAAAACTAACTTGATTGTATTATATGCTTTAAAGTGCCTTATTTTTTTGTTTTTCATTTGTAACCCACCGGAAACGGTTCCTTTCTGTACTACTCGAAACTTGAAATCTCGACGCGCATTTGAAATTACTACTACAGACAAACGAAAGGGAGCACAAAGAAACTAAAGACGGAAAATCACGAGGGAATACACACAGATTCGATTAGTGACCTGAGTATCTAGTAAAAAATAATAGCTGGTGGAAATATAACAGCAAAACAGGTTTTTAGCAAAAAGACTAGTGGAAAGTGGTGCCCTCCTCACTCTGTGGCCACTGTCCGAACTCAGTGAAGGCCTTGCGTGTAAGCATTCCCCCCAAGGTTTGGCGAAGAGGAGGGGGTGGCCGAAAGTGCACAGGGAGCAAACAGCGAGAACGAGTTTCGGTATTCCGCGGGTGTTGATGGTTTTGGTGAGGGAGGGGGTGGGTAGTTGCCTGTAAGCCGGGGCGTGGCGAGGAGCCTAGCAGTTCTCGGAAATGTAATGACGACTGACAATAACAACTCTATCCAGCTCTTCTTCGCCCAATGTCTCTCTATACATAAATTACGTAGGAAGGAATTGCACTCTATATAATTTTTTTTTTGGTTAGGGTTATAAACATGCATAGCAAATTTCTTTTTCAAACAAAAATATTTTAAATATTCTGAACGTTCGAGTATGTAGATGTACTTTACAACTTCTCCCATGCACAACAAATCTTAAATAGCTATCGTAACCCAGTATTCTTAGATAACTATGGGTGTTACAGATTAATAGAATTGCAATAAAAAATATATGTAATTGGAGCGAATATAACTATGCCGAATGAACAGTCAAAGAAAGATTGGTTCGGAGTTGCGTGTCGATTTGCTGCCGACACATACAACACTATTTATAAATGTTCGTCAAGTAAACAGCACTGGTTTTGGAAAATGTAGTTCTTGGTTATGGCGTAAATATTACGCAGTCTATATTTTTTTCATATGAATTTAACAGCAAAGCGGTTGCTAATTTTTTACACATCTGTTAACATGCGGCGCACAAATACTGACCAGACTGAACTATTCCTACAAAAGAGATCGGCAAGCAGTATCTAATAAAACGATTAATTTTTGCGTACCATGTACACAAGTTTATTATTGTTATTGATAACGTATAACGCATGCTTTTACTGAAAAACTTCAGAGATACAGCAAGTATGCAATCGTTGTAATAAATAATCGGTAAGGCTCTTCAATACAGCTAAATGAAAAAAAAAAAACATGCAGACTGATGTTGGTTGTGTAACGACAGTTGCCTTTTACTTTTTTCATCACCACCAAACAACAATTTTTTTAATTTATTGTATAATTAAAATATAATGTTAGCGGCGGTAGAAGATAATTGAAGATGAAGACGAACGTACCCAACGAACAGTCAAAGGGCCCTCTGGGCGATGGGCTGGTAGAATAGTGTGGAGTACACCGGGCTGGCCCCGGCAAAGGAGAATAACAGTAATTAGTTAACATCCTAGTTCTGGTTTTCATTCATTAGTTGAAGTATAGACGCATTGCCTCGGTACCCGTAATGCTCGTTAGTCGATTCACTCGTACTCCGTTAGAATGGTCGTGGCGCCCTCTATTCGGTCACTCCCCGAACTAACTTGTGTGTTGGCTTGAAAATGTTGTTAGATAAATCTAAAAACAAGTATTTTGAGGCTAAAACTTATTTTGTGCGACATGAAGTCTAGTTCTGTGTCCTTTATACAAGGACGTTTGTAAATGATAAAACATTTTACTTTTATAAATTTAAAATAAATATAATTTTTATAAGATTAAAAGTCTTCCATTTTTAGTTTGCTCCTGCGTATTGGATTATTTTCCTAATGGCTACTTGCCAATTTGAACGTACCTCCCGTTGAAGACCTGTGAAAGTCTGCGAGTACTTATGCTAACATTCCCTAGTTGGGTTTGATTAATTCCTCGCATTATAATTTAATGTTTAGTACACTAACTCCAGGCTACGTTCCCCAATCTGGTGTTGCCCTAAGCAACCCAAAATATTATTTTTTATTAAGGCGATAATTCACTACCTGTTTAAAATAAGAATGTAAAGATCAAATAAAAAGAAAACCATTTTCTAATTTCTGATATTACTGTGCCGTTACTGACCCATATATATGTATTTGAAAAAATACTCTAATACAGTTTGACTATAAACAAGGGAACTTCACCAACAGTGTCATATTACCAATTTAAAACTTTGGGTAAATAAATTTGTAATTACAGTATAGTATTAGTATTGGTTTTAAAAAAATTACGTTAATTAGCTATATTTACAATTTTTCTAGTATGGAAAAGTCAAAGGAACTAAGTAATGAAAACGTCTCGTAAAAGAATAAAAAAAGCCGTGGGCCACAACTGTCTGAATGTGTATTGTTTGACGGATTGCTCATCGCTTCCCGCAACGGACAATAAAAAAAATCGCAATTTAGCTTGGTTTCATGCTCTTCATTTTTTATAATATAACTTGGAAAGGAAGATTTATATAGAACACAATTCACGTATTGTAATGTATCTAATGAAGCGCACCAGTGACTCAGCCAGATGTAGCAGCATGGCCATTCGCACTGCCTTCCTTTCTGAAGTATGAGTTGTGACAGAGACCAGGATGTAAGTGCAGGTAAGTGTGGTACGAATGAGTGTTGTCCGCAGGGAGTAAGATGGACCCCCTCCCCCTCATTATTAGGAGCGGCATTCCCGGGGTTCGCTTTCCGTTATAATCTACCAGCAGAAGAAAAAGTTGCGGGCATGTTTTGCTGTCGCCATCTCTCGTCGGAAGGCTGAACTAGGTCAAGAGTTTTTCCAGTTTCACTTCCAAATCTCGTCAACAGGAGCTACGCTAACGAATTCTACCTGTGGCCACTCATGGGTCCTTTGACCTTAAAGACTGTTCTTGTCAAGTAGGTGCAATACATGAATGGTGTGAGCTGGTAGACAAACGAGGTTTCTTTGATGTTCTGTGTAAAAATTTAGACTCTTAATATAAATGCCGAAGTTTGACCATCCATAATTAGCCAAAAAATTTCCTTGGACATAAATTATTATTATATTTAAAAATTGTTATTTTAGGGTAATTCTAGCTCTGATTTATGCGTCATGATTCAGACACAGTAACGTAAGTATGAGGAGGAAACACTTGTTTCTTTCACGTAACCTTTGCCCTTTAAGTATTACGAAAAGGGGAATTAACATCGTTTTGAAAAACAAAATGTGTGCATCGCCTAAGTTATCTAGCGAATAAATAGAGCTTTACTTTGAAAAACAGTTTGTAGTTCTGTCAAAAACCAACACATCATAATAGTTGGGCCATAGGAATGTGTTGAAAGCATGGCGTTCTAATCACTGAAGATAGAAACCTCAAGAGGTTTTTTTTAAACACAAGTCCTCATATTCCATAGAGAAAAAATTACACAATGCTAAAGATAGGTAAAGTTCCACTTAACATATGTTACTTAAAATGCAGTTTAGAGGACTTGTAAATTCTACAATTAAAATAAATTTTCACCAAGTATTCCACAACATCCTTCTTAAGCGGAAGCACAGAAGTGATTGTACTATTGCGTCTGTATCTATGTGAAATTAATCATAATCTCATTTTATTTCAAATAACCCCGTGATCAAAAACAACCACCCTTTTTTAATCACGGGATTATTTGGATCAAAATAAGATTATGGCCCACTGCGCATGTACTCTGACGCAATGACATCGTCTCTTCTGAATATTTTGATTTTCGTACAAATATCCCTTCCCAGCGACAATTACGAAGACATAATTAATGACGTGCCCATGTAAAATTGCAATAAAATTTGCTTCAATTCTACTTTGTTAAAACACTCAAATGCAGTAACTGAATTTGATAAAATGCTGAAATTATGCATTCGCGCATAATTACATTAGATAAATAAGTAGAGGGATAATAGGCAATTTGGCACATCGGGACCTGGGACCGGAGCGTCGAAGCTCTTCGTGCTATGTCATTCCGGTCGGCCGGCGGCCATAATGGATCCATGTGACTTTGACCTTGACTCTGGTGATATTTTACCTTGAACCCAATGCGCTTTGACCTTAAAACCCAAAAAAATCTAAAAATGTATTTTTAAAATAATAAAAAATGCATAAGTAAAAATTTATTAATACAAATTTATTACTAAAATTTATTTCTAGAAGCCCCCACACCTCCCTCCACTAATACTCATCCCATCATCTTGGTAGGTGCAGTCCACCATCTTGGTAGGCATCACAGCCACCATCCGCCATTTGTCGGTGCATTCCGCAAACATGGTAAGTGTAGTTCACCATCTTGCTAAGCGTAACACCACCATCTGCCATCGCGGTAGGTGCAGCTGTCTGCAATTTTGGTCGGTGCAGTCCGCTATATTGGTAGGTGTAGTCGTCCGCCATCTTGGTCAGTGAAGTCCGCCATCTTAGTAGACATCACAGCCGATGTTCATCATCTTGGTATGGGAATTCCGCCATCTTGATAGGTGCAGCCATCCACCATTTTGGTTGGTTCAGTCCGACATATGGTCGGTGCAGTCTGCCTTCTTGTTTCCAATCGTTATCTTGGTAGGTGCAGCCATCCGCCATCTTGATAGGTGCAGTCCATCATCTTGGTTAGTGCAGTCCGCCATATTGGCTGGTGCAATCCGCCATGTTGGTAGGCATTACAGCCATAATCCGCCATATTGGTTTTTCGTTCTGTCATCTGTTTATACATTACTGGAGTTTGTCTCTGAACTTCGTTCGACTGCCATATTTCATTTAATATGTTTTCATCACCTAGATGGTGCTAGCGTATTAATTTACATACCAGGTGAGTTGTTGATTTAGCCACCAGGCAGCAGACATATTTGATTATGTTTTTTAAAGTATATGTGGCACTGTTAGCACAATTCATGTTAGATTCTATTTTCAACAAATAGGTGGCATTAATTTTTTGATTTCACTGCCAGGCGAGCCGTCGGTGCGCGCTCATTCTGACGATTTAGCCGCAAAGTGAGATGTCGGCACTCATATTTATAGTCATAGTAAAATCTGTAATTTTTTCATTCCTATTTTAAAAAAAATTATTTTTACAATCAGCAGTATACCTACAAGCTTTAATTATTAAATCGGTAACTTTGTATTAAGATATCCTCTTAGTAACGACCAAAAACTTTTTTCGTTTTAATGCTAATTAAATTACCATTGAAATTTAGTATTAATTCTGTTACCTCCCACTCCACCACTTTAGTCCGACCAATTATTCACCGTCACTTAATCCCTTATCACTACCGCTCTTGTTTTCAGCATGGTCCGGCAAAGCATACTAGCGTGGGGAAAGTATTTAATGGGAACAGTGCCGACCATCGGCACAGTTTCTCGTCTGATGACAGAGGTGACAGATCGCTCTCTCATTCCTCGTCTTTTAGCATTCCGACTGGTAAGTTCAGATATTTAATTGCATTAGGTCGCACGATATTATCAAGCGTGCACGTAAAACGCACGTGTGTTCCCGCGAAATTAAAAATCTTCTAAAATTTAGAGTATCGGTTTGGGCCAGCTATTCTCTGGAAGAATATGTAACCTCATAAAATACGGAACTAGAACTTAGCTTTTTAAATTTATATATTAACTATCGATCTAATTTACAACGACTTTACCCCAGTATTCGTGCCGCTACTGTAATACTTCGTTTGCATTCACGAAATGTTCTCGAAGACACGAAAAGTATGGATGTTCGAATAATGCAATTAGAGTGGCATATATGTGTGGAAACTCTGGCATTGCATTTGCTAGGCGTGATAACTTGCAGAGGCATGCATAAAACTGCGAAGCTGTTGGACCTTCATCTGCCAACATCCGTCGTGTACAATCTCCTTCACCGCACCATGCACCATGCGAGTGCAGTTCTCACAAAACCAAGGGTTCAGGTTGAGTATCCACCATCGTGCCAGCGACCATCACGTCCAATAATAGTGACAGTGTCTGGGTTGTTTAATGACAATGGTTTCGTGGAGGTCCAAATTGCATTCCAACACAGTATAAATATCTATGCCTCCACAACGAAAGCGGGTATTCGAAAGATGTTTGCACATTTTTGGCTCGAATGGGACTAAACATAGCTCTTGGCTCTTCACATAAACACGCCATCAATAAAATTCTATGTATGGCTCGAACGTAGCTTTACAAAACCGACCCCATTCCACGAAAGGAAGGTATTTGAATCGAAAGGCAAGATATAGAAAATACTGTATAACCTCTTACTACAAACATACGTCACGAGAAATAAGCATACCAACAGCGTGTTTCGGAGTTAACATTAACATGCTGGCCCTCCCTAAGAAAAACACTTGTTTAAAATTCATGTTGGAAAAAATCATGTGCCGTGTACGTACGCGTTATGCAGCTATCTATAAAGTAATCATTACTCGAAAAACCCAAAAACAGAATTAAAACCACTTCATTATCCCTGCGGTATGCGATATGAACAGTGAAGTAGCCCATGCATTCCCCCATCAGCAAATGCCCCGGGGAAAATGTTTTTGGTCGGTATTAATTAAAGATCTTACTGCAAAAAAATATTTTTATCGATGAAATCATTTATGCGTGAAGATATACTGCTGATTGGAAAAATATTAGTTTTAAAAATAGAAATGAAAAATTACAGATTTTCTCATAACTATAAATATGAGTGCCGACATCTCACTTTGCGGGTAAATCGTAAGAATGAGCGGGTACCGGCAGCTTGCCTGGCAGTCAAATCAAGAAATGAATGCCAATAATTTGTTGATAATAGAATCTAACACGAATGGTGCTGACAGATCCACCTATACTTTAAAAACATAAACATATATGGCTGCCATTTGGTGGTTAAATCGACAACTCGTCTGGTGGGTAAAGTAATACACTAGCGCCACCTAGGTAATAAAAAAAAAAAAATCCAATGTGGCAGTCGAACGAAGGTGAGAAACAAGTTCCAATAATATATAAACAAATGACAAACGAAAAACCGAGATGGCGGATGGTGGCTATAATGCTTAATATGGTGGTGGTCTACGCTAGCCAATATGGCGGACTGCACTTACCAAGATGGTGGACGGCACTTAGCAAGACGGTGGATAGTTGCACCTACCAAGATGGTGGTCGGAAACAATATGGCGGACTGCACCGACCAATATGGCCAACTGGACCAACCAATATGGCGGACGGCTGCACCTACCAATATGGCGGACTACAGCGACCAAAATTGTGGACGGCTGTGCATATTACGATGGCGGACGGTGGCTGTGACGTCTACCAAGATGGCTAACCTCACCTACCAAGTTTGCGGACTGCACCGACCAAAATAACGGACGGTGCTGTGATGCCTACCAAGATGGTGGACTTCACCTATCAAGATGGAGGAATGAGTTCTTAGAGAGGGGCGTGTGGAGTACCTCCTGAAATGTAAGGTTTTCAATATAAAAAATTTCAGTAAAAAAGAATTTTTATAGTGTATTTTTAATATCCACTTTTTAATATTTTTTATTAATATTTAATAATTTATTTATTTATTTGGTTTTAAATTCAAAGGTCACCAAGGTCAAGGTCAGATGTTAAGGTCACCTAGATCCATTATGGCCGCCGACCGGAATGACAGAGCATGAAGAGTTCCGACGCTCTGGTCCCAGGTCCCGATGTGCCGAAGTACGCATAATCCCTCTACTTATAGACCATCTACGAAATTAACTTAGCTATTTAAACTTACTTTTGTTAAAGTTATGCTCTTTAGTGATTTAATTTGATCGCATTACAAAAAAAAACTTTCTTTCTTTCCAGGCAACCGAAATAACTGCTGATCGCCTTGTTAAATCGAATTACATGCACTGGCCGTTAAAATATTGTCATTGAATTCCCACCGCAATCCTGAGATTCAGTGTGACAATTTACAACTACTATATTCATGTTGGTATATTTGAATCTATAATTTTATCTTAATTTATACGTAAATCTTGAGATGGCGCTATGATGCTGCAACATTTGCCACATAAACCTTACTGGACTCGAAAGGAAACAATGATATGCTCTTGCTCATTTCGTCTATAACGATGCGTTTCCCCTTAAAAAAATATCTGATGGCGTACCCGGGACTGCGCATAGAGAAATGGGATTATAAATAGTAAACCTATAGGTACTACTTTGCTTGAGGTCTATTATCTTCTGTATCTTGGCTAATAAGATCAGAATGTCCCGTAAGAGGCATTGTATGCTCCAGAGAGAGATGTTAAAGCAACAAATACAGGATGTGCACTCGGTAATTGGATCAGAAGCTATAACATCAATCCAATTACAGCAGACATCGAGGATAACGAAGTTTGAAGAATCATTCTAGCATCTTGGCGAGTTGTTACGAGACCCTGTGGATTTACAGAGTTACACTCAACGCAAGAGGGGCCACCGTAGCCAAGCGGGTAGATTGCTCGCCTCCTACCAAGGCGAACCGGGTTCATTCCTCGTCCGGTTCACTCCGAATTTTCGGAAGTGGGAATCGTGCCGGACGATGCCGCTGGTCGGCGGGTTTTCTGGGGTATCTCCAGTTTTCCCCGCCCCCTCATTCCATTGATGCTCCATTCTCACCTTACCCTCAAAGGCTCTCAATACCTCGATGTTAAAGAGCTGTTCAAATATCTTGACTCACTCATTGAACGCAAGAACGAACTCTTACGCACGGAGCTTGCAAAACATGTGACATGGAGTAAATATTTCATTAGAGGGAAGACTGAGTACTAGCAAAATGGGGTGGTATAGTTATACTTCACCAAAGAGTCAATGTGTTTACATAGCGTTTCCGTTTTTTATAATAAAACTAATCAGTACTAGTTACATATTTTTTCACAAGAACTCAACAAAACGTGTTTTATTATCCACAAAATGTTTTTCTGATTCCATATAATGTTAAAAATTTGCTTTATGATTCTCTAAGCATTATAAAACCTATTGGGTTTGTGTTCGAAACTTGTTAGAATACTGTGCACAGCGCAGTAAGTAATTTTTCAAATTTAAATCATTATGTTCAATGAGTAGCTTATGTTAAATACACCGAGCATGTTTCCGGAACCATGACACTCTGGGCTTGCATTCTAGAAGCCCCGATTTCGAGTCCCGGTTCATTCCAATTTCAAAATCACTCTTGATAAATGCTGGGACGGTTAATGTTCAATAAGTGCATTAACTTCTAGTATGCGAATCCCTGAAATGCGCAAGCACTTAGCTGATTCGTGCGATCTAATTCCTTTACAGATGTAAGGAGAGTTTGCACTGCATTTCAAAGGCTGTTACAGGTATAATCAACAGTCTTTCGCAGCATCTAGAGGTGAAAATGTTAGAAAATGTTTTGTCATTTTGTTGCCTCTTTACTGATTCGTATTCACATTGTGATTTTCACTGAAATTTACCTAATATATATACGTGTGTATATATGTATGTTAGTGCTTTCTCAAAAACTTCAGAAAACATTTCGTCTTATGTATGTTACGGCTTTACGAATCAGAAGCGTAAAAATAGAAACTTTAAACTAAGCAATATGATTTTACTCATCAGTGATAGATACAGTTTTGTTGTCAAAATCGGTTATAAAATACTTGCATAGAAATAAAATTGTGTTTAATGCTTACATTTTAAAATTATCTACACGTAAACCATACAAACCTTCCCGACATGACTCAAGGTAAGTTACAAGAAGATACATATGCGTGTAATTATTAATACGTTGATTTAAATGAACTTTGCTGGCAGCTTTTAATTCCATATCGTATGTTTGCCTACGGAGATGGCACCTGTAAGAATAAATAAACGAAACAGTTTCTCTTTCCACATATCAAATGAATTTAAGTTATTTTGCTTATCACTACCAAAGCTGTATACTATATTTACATAATTTTTGTAAATACAACTGACAAATACTACACGTAATAAGTGATGTGGCTTTCGAAGCAAGTGAATGAACAACGTTGTCATTTGAAACTAAGCATCATGGAATTAATTATATCACAGTCAGGTCCAAATTTGGGCAAAGAAACAACTCACAACTGAAAAATTAAGTTTAAAATCTTTATCCTGCTCATATCATATGCGCTTAGAGTTCTTGACTTCTACTACATGTTGAATATGAATTTAGCATCGTCATTAAACATCACTCACGCTATAATTTTACTAGTCAAAACCAATGTAGCCTTAAAATTGATGCTAGTCTGTGGTGGGCCCCACAGTTGTGCGCCAATTTAACTTGACGCTAGGCTGTGTACGCCCCACAGTTGGGAGCCAATTTAACTTGCTGTATGTAGGTCCCACAGTTGTGCGCCAAATTAACTTGATGTATGATACACTAACTAGCGTTGCGCCCCACGTCCGGGTGCCACTTTAACTTGACGTATTTAGGCCCCACAGTTAGGAAGCCACTTTACTTGACGCTATATCGCCTCTGTGGAAGACAGGGTGGCTTATAGTGTCGTTAATGTCCCCAGGCACCGACTATAGGACGCCTGAAGGTTAAGGGGTTTGCAATAATTTAGTCTTTTACTGTTGTATTTTGAAGGACGAATATATTGTCTCGAATTCAACACAAATGAAATACATCAGCACTGAGAGAGGTGTGGTACTGTGATAATTTGGTTACTCGGATTGGCTGCTAACGACTTCGTGAATGAGGGGGGCTTCTTTTGACGGTGATTGTATACTTAGCTCTTGCTGCGGGTGTTGTCAGCTGTAGAGAGTGATCTCCGGCGATGGGCGGCCTTTGGCAAAAGCTTGCAGGTGCTGCTGTCTCACTGGACTGCTGTTCTACTGATGTACTGAGGTGGCCAGGGGTCCGAACCCCTGACCTAACTCTCTGCTCGGCGATCTTCGACTGACTGCTCTCTCGGACTGACCTACTCTGGGTGGTAGTAATCAACTGAGCCCCACTACTCTCGAAAAGGGGTTTTTATGCTTGCAAGCCTCCAGTCTTAATTGTCGGCACGTGGCGCCTTGTGGGGA
>NQII01001180.1:535908-590589 GCA_002778355.1 Clitarchus hookeri | reverse complement strand
GGGGGGGGGGGTGGTGGTTGTGGGCCAGCGTCGCTCTAAAATTCCTAAACCGTCACACGACAAAATATAAATACAAATATAAATTCGCATTAAGTAAAACACTTTGATAATGTAATCGGCTTAATTGCACTTTAAAATTAACAAGTGAAGAATACTACAGTAACAGAAGTCAGTAGAAACAAATATGTGTGTGAAATGTGCAGTTACGCCTATGTACAGAGTTTTCACTCCTTTCTGATCAAATGTTTGCATATCACAGACAAACTGTAAGCAAAAGATACTTTTTAGTGGTACACAAATGGGGAAAGTGACACTTCGTTGTCTGATATCATTCTGACATGCGATTTTTTGGGACTAGCGTTAACAGTGAAGCATGTCCTCGGTGATCTTTCGGGTTTGTACTATTTCTTCGAATATAGAGCATGTATAAGTTTCACGAAGCAAAATGTTTAAATGAACACATTTCAATAGAAAATTATTATATATATATATATATATACACACATACGAGCGATAAACAGAAAAGGTAACTTGTTAACTAGTAATAATAAAATCAATCATAAAGTTCTCTCTACGTCGACAAATGGTGTTCAGACGGTAAGTTTTCTCAATCGTAATGCGCCCAAGAATACTTTGCTGAATGATGTTTTCTGCTACTTGTCACTGCTTTTTGCAGTATAGAGGTGAGCTAAACTAACCAATCACTTGAAATATTCTAAGCGTCTGTGACAGGAATCAAATCCGTATCCCTCCAAGCGAGCGCTAGCGAGGCTAGACACTGCCCCGGTGACACGTGGAATGAATCACAACAGAGGTGATATTTTCAATTAGTTTGCGTACCAATGCCACCTGCGGTGCTGATTAACTTCTGTTCTCGTAAAAATGCATGTAAGTTTCATGTATGTAAGCTGACGATGGGCTACTATTTTTGCCAGTAGGCTTATTTACATTCGTATATCATCTTTAATTTTTGTCTTATCTAGACAGACGTTACTGTACTCTTCCCACAATGACAGATCTGCAGAATATCGTTAGGACAGAGCTTCATATATTAACGGAGAATATTATGTGATATTTATAAACACCGCTGATCATCAGTGAATACTAGGGGTCTAACGACGGCATGCTTCAAGAAGCAAAACGGGAGAATTTAAAAGGAATGAACGCCGAGAAGTTTGGGACATCACGATTATCAGTTTTAGAACTGTGATTATCGTCACTGCACCTTTCCACGATTGCGAAATTTCCCTCTTCAGTAGGGGAAAGGGAGTATCGATTACTCGATGACGCCACGAACACGCGAAGGAAAAGTGGCCGTTAAAGTAAAAAGGGCTGTCGATTGTGAAATAGATTAAAGACCATCACGACATGTGGAAGTGTCTCTGACTGCGACTCTTCACTACGCCACGTCTAATGTGTTAGGTTAAGGAACTGGGAGTTTATCGAGGAGTCAGTGACTGTTCCGGTGATACCTCGGTTGTGGCAGTAGAGGTGGAAGAGCCAGCTTGTGATAGACACACGGCTTCCCTCAAAGTGTAATTAATTTGCTTGATGTTGATTGTGGAATTTCAGCCTGTGCATGATGGTCAGCTGAGATTTGTTTTTATTGTGTATTTAAGTGATTTCCAAACGTTATCGGTTCTTGTGGAAACACATTGTGGTACCTATATATGTTGATTAATTTCTAGAATATAAGTTAGATAACTGGGTAAAATACAATGTAATTTATTTCATTAGATTCTATCCTGTTGAAAAAACAATGCAACGACGTGAGTACTCACAATTTAAATTGTACTGAAAATATAACAGGAACATTTTTATTGACTACAGTTATTCCATATCATTTGAATATTTTATATGAAAGTAATACTTAAAATGCAGTAGGTTAATATCGTATAAAAACTCTAAACACGTAAGTTGGACATATTTTGTTGACAGACCGTAGTGTTATATTTATATTAAATATGTTTATGCGACAGTCTGCTTGGCTACATCAAATTTCATATCAGCATTCAATAATATTGAAAATTCAACGAAAGGAACAGTTAGAATTTACCTTTACCACAGATAGGCTATGTTAGTGATCTATATCTTAATTTAAATTACTAGAACTGTATTGCTGAGGTAAATTGTTCACAATATATATACGCAACTAGAGGTTTGCGGATCATACTGAAATTCTTTAAATTTTAATACCGTTTGTTATTTAGGTTTCAAATAATTGCTTTGTAAGTTTAGATATTGGGCTGTAAAAGATCAAACTTGGTCAGTATTGCAAGGCTCATACAGTATTTAAAAAGGTTTTTCGTACGGGAAGTGCGATTTTCGCACTGTAATTCAAGAATCGTCCCGAAGAAGAATTCCGAGATTTACCGACTGCACCCGAAGTGTTTAAAATAAATGGTTACGGTGTATGTGAAAAGTAACCAAGTTGAATAACTTTTAAGTGGGACATATCCCCTCATTATGTTTCAACACATTATCCTGCCGTAAGCAGAGCTAACTACATTTATTTGGAAATCACTTTTCCTCTTTAAATAATTTGTATAAAATAATCCAAAGTACGAAGTGAATAAGTGTTGTAGAGTATATCAGTGAAAACATAATTACTAAAATGTGTCACACTTCGGGTGCGTACGGTAAATATCTAGGTAATTCTTCGGGAGACCTAACGAAGCAACATGCAATATTTTTTATACCAAATAAACGTAGTCTTATGCTTAAACATGGCACGCATATTGCTTATCCGGTGCACAAACCCCGAACTTCGTTGTTCGAAGGAAACGGCTTAAAAACATGCACCGCGGGATCTTCTCGTTTCAGTAACACCAGAGATTATGCAATATTGAATATGCGATCTCGCACAGCTTGTTTGCATTTGAAACATATATGCCTAAAACGAGAGAGTATTCAACTTCATTTCTTCCTGACATTTAACCTATTAACCTTTTTATTTTGTACGCTAGACAAAGACGACAAGACGGCAAACATTTAACTTTTTTTTTCTGTCCGTACAGTCTGCTAGATTTGCAAAATTCATGTAAACCTTCTTTATGATAAAAATTTTTTTTTAGGTGATCGACTGTATTTATTTGTCGCCTAACATTCTTCAAAACATTAGTGGTGCACAACTGCAGTTCACCTGTGGTTGATGTACAGTAATAGTAATACGCTAGTAGGTTATTTTGGGGGCGGATTTACAAATTCCTGTTAATCTCCCAGACAAAAATTAGCTTTTGGCTAGCATTGAATTTAGTTTTGCCACTTCTAGTCAACGTCTAGCAGCGGAATTAGTTCCCAGTTGCTGGTTGTCGAAGATGAACCAGGGGCTAGCTGTTCCAACTGGAGTTTAGGGAGAAAGAAAATGGCACCATATCTGAAATACACGGCAGAAATACGACGATAACGAGTATTTATATAATAATACGCACAGTTGAGTGGTTTAAAATACTCCGCAGAGATGCGAAATTTTGTATTTTTATATTATTGTTACGTGTCGCTGGTCTTGGCCCGCCACACGCGTGCGAGCGAAGAGGACATAGAGTCGTGATATGGTAGCGGGCGGAAAGTCAAGGGAATGTTTTGAATGACAAAAGAGCGATAATACTAGCATCGTTTTGAGTTATGAAGGCATTCTGCCGCGATAACCCTTTGGCGGCTCGCCGCTCGATCCTGACCTCCGGCGGATAGAATTTCTGCGTTTATCCGAAGAATGCTCTGGATTACTGACCTCGTTCTCTCGGCGTGACTCGGGATGCGTCGAACCTTCCAGATTGTCAGGACGAACGATATAAAAGTGTGAGAGGTCTCCAAGCCGAGAGTTCAGCTGAGTTGAGTGTAGTTGAGCGATAGAAGACGAGCGGCGAGAGAAGTGACCAGCGGAAGGGAAATCTGCGACTGCGAGTATCAAGCAGTGAAGGGTGCGGCTGGCAGGCTGGACTATTGGACTATATGCGTGAGGGAAAGACGTTACAAATGATGGTAACATATAGTATGAATATGTGTTAACGATGAGTATGAGTTAATTGGCAATAACTAAACAGAGACATAAAAAAAGGACGGTAATTAAAGTGGAAGTAGACATTAAATATTGCGCCTATTGAGAAATAGAAAGAACTATATAATTTAATACTGTATATTAAATATATGTAAATAAATAAGATACAAATTTAGTTATTTTTTTTTATTAAGACCTGCATTCTTCACGAACTCAGATACGCTCCTCAGGCAACCATGTAACATTATAAATACTACCGTCTAACCTTTTGACGTGAATTTCGACAATGGCATTTTCATTTCGATAATCAGTTCTCACTTTGGGCATTACTGTGCTGCTATCTTGCAGAAAACCTTGAACCACAGAACAAGTAGCGCAGCGGTTGCCTGCTGCACAATGAAACATAAGTGCTGTTTTGTGATTAAAGAAATGTTGTTCAGATGTTGGAGAGTATTTAAATAATAACAAGAATTCTTAACTCAAATTAAGTATACTCCAATGATAATTCATTTACGTTTATTGAAATTATAATCAATTGGGAGTAACAGATAGATATAAAACTAAATAATATTTTTGTCACAAATATACTAACATTTCACTTCTGCTTTCCGATATTGGAAACTTAAAATACTAACCAAAAGATTTCGGTATTATCAAACACAAATTAGCTACCAATAAATCTTTAATTACAAAATAATATATTAACCATGTAAAAATATAAAATTTTACTTAATAAGTTTGTTGAAAAGTTGTTCTTGAAACATTACAAACTCGAAGAAAAGTTCTAGATTTTAGTAACTACAAAATCAGACCCGAACTTTCAGAATACAAACAGTAGACTAAACAACAGTGGTAAAACACTAACTTCGACTTAGCCAACAATCAATAACAGCTCCCAGCTGTCTAACCTCCTGATTTGGTGGGAGGTGGTCAAACCCACCCTAAGGAATTGTGAAGGAATCGGCCAGAGTTTGCAACTCCCAGCATTCGCCTGAAGTGTTTTTGTGAAACCCTGGAAAACCGAAATCGGGGTGGCTGGACCAGGAATTGTACCCGGGTTCTCGCAAATGCGAGGCGAATGGTTTGCCATTGCGCTACCTCGCTTGGTTTACAAATTACACCTTGTTCCGTAAGGATTTGAGATACTACATACATTTATTGCTACTGAACCACGAAGCGTACACTAATGGCAACAGTGCAGAATGAAGGAGGAACGCAAACAGTTCGTGTGTGTATATTGTGTTACGTCGCAAGTTCACAGCACTGCCGCTAGGAGTCGCTAACAGTGACGTATACAGAATAGTATGGCCATTGATTGATGCCGACAATAGCGCCCGGTGGTTGGCTTAGACGTTGCGCGACGCCATCTTGCCCCAAACTGAGCCACGCATTATAACGCAGTTGTAATGGGAAAAACACGCCTTGCTCTTTGGAATTGATAACTATGTCAAATTGTTGTGCTTATGGGTGTAATACCCGAGCTGAAACAGGTGTACTATCTCACCGGCTACCTTCAGACGAAATAATTGCTGAAAGAAAAGCAATTTGGCTACAAAAAATTCGAAGGTAAGATTAGATACCAGGAAACAGTGCTGCTCTTTGTTGGGTAAAGTATGAGAATCACCCATTCACTTTTTAAATTGACTAATGCATATTGTATATCAATGCGCATGAGCTTTTTCCTTTAATTTTAAGCAATCTATCATTTCTGTATCAAAAACGTGTTTTGCATATCAGCATAAGATCTTAATGGCTCCTATGTTGCAATAGCCGAAGAAAGCATGTTTATTAAAGTAATCGTATAAAACTAACATAAAATATCTTGGTATTTTTGATACGAAAGACTGGGGGACATAATACCTATACCATGAGTAGGGGCCTGTTACTTGCGTAAAATGAAACAGATTGTGTATACCATGCTAAATATATACAGCAGTTGTTTGGTTGTTCATATGAGAGCTCTCATATATTCTGTTTATCTAACCCGTCGCCGATTTATTTTTACATCAAGTAATGTTACATACAAAACTTGTATTGCATAATCACTGCGACAGTTTCTAGTTGTCTTGTTTGTCGCAAGTCGACGGCTTTGCATTTCATCCAGGTATAATGCCTCCATACAGATTCAGAAAAATTCTTTAAATTTTGAACTGGGTTTTGTTGCAATTAAAACTGATATTCAGCAGGATTCCTGTATGACTTGGCAGTAGTTTAAAACAGTATTGTTATAACCTTTTAATTGGTTCACGTAATATTATTTATTTTCAAACATTGCAAAAACATTAATTCGACAAGCGAATATAATATTCGTAACTTTTTCAGTACATTCTTCTGTAGTGGCTATGCGAAATCATGAACCGGCGTGACACATAAAATATTTCACCCCGCATCGTAAAAACTATTGAACTTACAAAATATGTTTGCAGAACATTAAAATTTATTATATTTTATTTAGACTTCGGTAGTGTAAATATAAAATTTTTCGCCAAACCCACGGTTTTAGGGTAGTTTTTAACATTTCATGTTCCATCAGGTTTTTCTGTAAAAATGTGAGATCTTTATTTTTTTACAGGTCAACTGTGACGTGTGGATGAAATATGACAATCCCATAAGAATCCCCACGATGTGTAGGACCAGTGGAAAAATTTGGATATTATTCGTTGAAATAACATTCGAGAACAAGCTAGTTGAGTGACGAGTTGCGTTCGCTCTTCCACTGCTAGTGGTGAGCTCTGCAACTCTGGATGGGAACAAGATGGCCGTGACTGATTAAATGGCCATACTCTCTACTCCATTGTGTTGTTCAGCTGGCATTCCTTGGTGTTGTACAATCCTGTTAAACTTGTTTAGAAATCGCTCTGTGTTTTGGAATTTCACACCAAAAAGCCAGCACCTATTGCTGTGGCCGCCAAGATCACCGGACCTCACACCCTGAAACTTTTTTCTTGCACTGTTACATTAAAGTCCGGGTATTAGCCCCACCGTCACCCAGTAATATCGTGGTTCTAAGAGAGCGCATCGTCACAGCGGTACGCTCTATCGACATGCCCATGTTGATGCGAGTGTGGTAAGAACTAGACTATTGTGTGTACGTTTGTATGTGTCACAAAAACCTGTTTGAGTTCCGTGTTAATTCTTCACTGTTTTCATTACTATACGTCAAGTGGTTTCGTTTCAATAGTGTATTTTAATCCCTCAAATCTTTATGAAACATTATGAATAATAATAAAAAAGGGAAAAAAAGTTTTTTCATAAATGAAAACTTCGCTCTAAGGGCGTTGGATACAAAAAAAAATTAATTATTTTATATTTGTACCAATTATTATACAACTTCCACGCATTGTATGTAGTACCATTTTCTTCGAAAAAAATATCAACTTTTCAATTTTTGAATTTTTTGATGAATATTTCTGTATTGCTGCCACGATATAACAACAAATCCTAACTAAGTTGCACCAATTAAAAAATTTGCAACGGAAACTAAATCCGTGGGCTACCGCGTGGTACATATGTAATCACAAAACACCATAAATGGGGGAAATAGTTAAATATAAATTTTTTTTGCATACTTTTTACTTTTATTTACATGTATGAACTGTTATTTGGTGATTACATGTATGTCAAGCGGCAGCCAGTGAAATTAGTTTGCGTTGTCAATTTTTTCTGTACTACGTCTTAATTAATATATGTTATTATAATTGCAACCAAACAGAAAAATTTTGGATTTTACATTAAACTGTATAACATATATGAAGAGTAAAATATTTTTATTTGAGGAAAATGTTAACACATACAATGCGTACAATGTGAAAAATGTTTGGTATATTTGTAAAATGATTAATTTTTTGCTCTCCAACGCCCTTAATTCAAGATTAATGCAATTTAATGTTCGATAACTCTGCATTTGAAAACTGCACAGAGACTATGGATGTGGTTGCACGAGAGCGCTGATCATTTGTCTCGCGGTGCAGAACAGCAGAGTGATGAACAACTTCACTTCATGATAGCACTCACGAGCACGTGTTACATTATGTATGTTGGCGTGTGTGGAGCCATGACAACGAATGCAGCGAGCTCTCAATATTTTATGAAGCCCGACACTCGAGCGTCGAAAAAGATCAGAACCCTCTTACGACTGCCCCCCTGCGTGGACGGAAAACGTAATGTTAATCCATGTTTGTATAGTTTTAACACGTGCTGGGTGTCGCTGTAAAAAAATGGAAACTGAGAAAATAATATGGATGTACGGACTATCTATCTAAACTGTTAAAATAGGGACAGCCATATGTTCGGTTCTATATAAAATCTAAATATTGTAAACGTAGATATTATTTCATTTTGCTGCTCTTCATCGTTTCCCTTGCCCCGTCCTTCTTGCGAGAGCGAAGAAATGTCAGGCGAGTGTAACGTGATAAGTGAGCATGATATACAAACTCAAGCCGCCGTGTGCCGTCGCGATAAGTCTACCGAAACTCTTGCACCCATGACCTCCAACGGATTGAATTTATGCTGTTATCTTAGAAAGAATGTTCTAGTTCATTGCCCTTGCCTATCTCAGCGAGACTCGGGGTGCGAGGAACCTTCTAGATCGGGCCACCGAGACTAATCAAGCCACGACGGGACTCTGAGCCGACAGTTCTTAGAGCTAGGAGGATTACGCGACCATAAGCGACGGGTGTGCAAAGACGACGAGCCAGCAGAGCGTCGAGTGGTGGCAAGAGCGATCAGTAGGAGTGAAGTCTGCGAACCGCAAGCATTGGTACAGGGAGAGTGAGACTGATGGGCCGGACTATTGAACTGGATGCGCGAGTGCAGCTAAGGTATTTGCAATTATGGCAATATACAGACTGAACATGGGTAAATTATGAGTGTGTATTAAGTGACTATAACCAATATAGAGACATTGAGTAGGAATTTAATTATAATTGAGATAGACATCAAATATTGCGCTCGCTGAGAATAACAAGAGTAAAAGTCAGTCGAGACAGATCATTTAATGTTGTAAATAATAGTTTTGTGAATAAATTAAAAATCGAATGAAGTTTTTTATTTTTATTAAAACATCCATCTCTCACGAACTCAGATACGCTCCGTTGGCGTCTTGTAACAATAAAATACCAACAGAACTGTTTGTGTATTCCTGTATGTGATCGTATTTGCTACTGTTCATTCCGTTAGCTACAGCAGAACACTGTATTGCTACTACAAAACAGAAAAAACCTTCAACACAACGGCGAGCTATGAAGACCTCAGTTCACAACAGGTGTTCAAAGTTACGCCCTCCAGCTTCGATGCAGGCATTACAACGTCACACGAAGCTCTGTCGCACCCGTTCAACACACCATACTACATCTACCGTGCATTAGTGACGTCAGACGTAGTACGTTCTTCCACAACGCCCCGACCGTTTCCGTATTCCTTTTTAATAGGGGTCCCAATACTGTTTTGGTGATAACGTTAGACGAAGGCGTTTCCGAACCAGGGGTTCCTATCTCAAATGGATGCTGGTCCTCTTCTCCATTATCCCTGAAAGTCTGTAACATCACCCCGGATACTTCATGTATATACATATGTATCATATAAAAGAGCTCATTCGTCAAGTTTGTCTGTAATTGTTGTAAAATCCAACACAGGTTATCCGAGCGTGTAATTAACTCGCGAGTTGGATAAACATATTTTCTCTCTGAACCGCTGACTTACTGAAGCTTATGAGGCTTCGTGTGAAGAGCCACGGGCAAATCCTCCATTCCAAAGCTTTACTGCGTAGGTAATGAAATTTCTGTCTACGCAGTTTGGGCAGAGTAGAGATATTCGCAGAACCAAACTACGGCACCCACGAGAAACTTCCCTAACTCGGCTTTGGAAAGTTCGTAAATCCAGACAGCAACCAAGCGTAACAATTGTCCAAACAGCACAGATAGTCTGATGGCGCGAACTACATTTGAACTACGCGTTCCAACGAGAAAAACAGCAAAATGGAAAATATTTAGCAATAAATAGCTTACATAAACACCCCTTCGTACCTCTTATTTAAGTTATTCTTTACTTTAAATGTGTTAAAGGCAAAACCCTTTATACCAACACATGGCAAAACGAACATTATTATAGGCCGTTCACGGTAAATTCAGCACTTTTGAAAGCCCTGATTGAGATCTGATTGTATCCACATTCTTCCACCTTATATAAAATTAACATTGTTATGGACCTGGTACTTTGTTCTTGCGTCGGTCAAGCGAAACTTTGAAATTATTAGAGAAGTAAATATTTTACAAATGTGCTAATTCACACACTTGCGTGCATTAAAGAAAACAGAAAGGAAAATAAACAATTTCAGTATTAACAAATGTTAACCTATAAATTTTTATCCAACTTTAAATCACGGAACTACTTTTCTTCCGTGGTTGCCAACTTTACTAGGTGCAAGCCAATCAGTGTAGCTATTAAAATATATTGAGATAAAGGCAGTGACATTTTTTCAACGGTTGATTTCAAAAGTGTCCATTTTACCGTGAACAGCGTATAAAATAAAAGCATGATACTTATTTCATCATACCTTGTTGATTCGTTAATTCAGTGGTTAAGAAGTAGGGAGTAAACAAAGCAAATAAGCTTACTTGCAGTGTCCTAGAATACAGTTTTAAAAATAACTACATAACAAGTTTTCCCAAAATTACATTTAATGTGTATTTATAAAAAAAATAAAGGACAATAAAAGTTGATTTACGTACAGTATGGCCATACCCATAAATGGAGCAAGTTAAACAACTCTAGGTTGCAAGACAATGGAGTAACATACTTAAATAGTGTGAAATGATTGTGTTGTCACTCCAAATGCACGACTACATTTGCTCCCCAGCGAAAACTGTGAAGACTTAAAGTCCATAAAGGAATACGGCGTTGCGTAGCTTTTAATAATGCGTAGGGAATGTTTTCATCGCAAGGCGAAGGTAGAACACATTGGAATGAACATAGTAGTCAACCTTTGAACGTGACATGAAGCGAGAAGGAATGCATCCGTGGAGGGAATAGTGAGAGTGGTCCGAGAAAGCCCAAAGGTTACGAGAAACGTCCACCACGCTTTCTACTTGCAAAAAATGCTGTCTCGGATACACCGGATTTCGGATATCTAGACCGGATCACTGTGCAGCCATCGTGCTGGCCACATAACCAGCGAAACCTCTTATAGCAAACTGTTCATTTCGTGAGAGGCAATAACCGTAGCCTTTGACGTCTCTTGTCATCGCCATCAAGGTGTTGTGGACCCAGAATTTTTGGATTTAATATGCGTATCATCTTATCCTCTTGACCTCCTACATTTTACGATCTACAATTCGAAATAAAGCTGTATATCCCCGGTTTCGGATCTCTTTCCTTTCAAACTGCGTATATGTTAAAAACATTATGTATTTTATATATTCGTTATCTCAGGTTGCTACAGTCTGAACCAGTTAGCACTCCGTAAATATCATTGTCGTAACCCTTATGTGATAATATTTATTAAAGAAATACATAGATGAAGGAAAAATTGTTCTTTAACTTTATGTTACATTACAAACACTGTAAATATTCACCCGATCAGCCAAATACGTGAAATATTTCATTTGTATAGGCCAAAGAAATAGTGCTGCTTAGGTCAAGATTTTCTAAGACTGGGCGTCACTGTGGTATTGTTGACGATTTTTTCGCTTACCTATTAACACTTTATTTAACCCACAAATATAAACTCTATTTGTTATTTATACAAACTTTGGATACATTAAAATGACAGCCGTAGTAAGTACAACTATTGCCGTATAGCAATCCATTGAAATGTAATTTTATTACTGCATTCGATATCGTACATGCAATGCAATCAGATAAATAATTTAATTTAGTGAATAAAGTTTTTAATTAATAAATTACACTTAGTACATATATGGTATTTTAAATTTCAGCATTTCTCGATGTTTTCTTCATGACTTCTTTTATACTCCGGAAACCACAAGGTGAAATAAATGATGAACGAAGACATTCCTTTTTGAAGAAAGCTCATATTAGATACGACTGGCCCATACTCTAGAAAATAAAAATTAAAAAAACACGGTCTTAATATATTTTAAAAAGAGGAAATGTGTATGCACACACCAAATATGTGGTATATATTTTCAGATATCTATATCGTTCTGTAACATAATAACATAAAATAAATATTTTTAGGAACATATTTGTAATCAGTATTGAGATGTGAGACGTAAGACATGCTCCATTTTCTGCGTGGTGGTAACATGACTTCCAACATAAGTACTTTCATATTTTATTAAAGTATGTCGTAGCAAAATATTTAAACTTACATTAACCAATGAAGTGCAGAGCATAGCAGCAGTGCTTCGTTAGAAAACATTTTGTTCACTTATTTAGTGTTAATAAATCTCTTACCCTCAAGAAACAGGAACAAATTGATCCAGCCGCTTGACAGTTGTTGCCTTGATTGAAAGTCGAGTACGGGACTGAAACTAAACAAAAAAAAAAAATTCACAAGTTGGAAGCTGATGGGAGATTCCAAAATGCCGGTCTGTATCGAAAACTCCATGCATGAACACACAGGATGTTTAAGTGAAAGCGTGAAAAAGTGAAACGGGGAACAGGGACCGCGTCTCGGAACATTTTGAGATCGGGAACATGTGGTGGGTGAGGTCAGCTAAAGGGAATGTGGGCGTAGACATGCGGGTGGTTCGCCCACCGTCCACGAGGTGGCTCTGTCGTCCATGCATTGCTGCAGTCAGTACGTGCGTGCGTCAGCGACAGACGCGACACGCAAGGGATGCTAAACCAGCTGTGTGTCGTACGCCGTTGTCATGCTTGCTCTGAGGTTGGTGGCCGTCACTTTTAAGCAACTCTTCGTCAGCCACACAACTGATACGTTAACAGCGGTCCTTCAATGGAACGATTCTGCACAGTACTATATTGCAATACTGTACATACGCTAGGCCAGTAGCACAGGTGACCCGACCTGTGTTCGTGCTAGACGTGTTTGTTCCAATTCCCTGTTTTTTTTTGCACGCCATTACTGAAACATCCTGTAGATATAATTACTAGGGTGACCTGTTCTCCTGAAAAAATATTTACGTGCTGGATTGACCACAATTTTACTACGTCCACACCCGCCACTTTATTTTGGCTATCGACCACACGAAATGCGAGGGGTCGTTTATTATATGACTGAGCCGACCAAAATTAAACTTATCCGACTCCAAACGTCCATGATTCGTGGGCAAACAGTTAATATGCGTGACAATTAAAATCATTTAATCTCGAAAATGTTTCTGGGTTACAGTGTTTTGGAGGACCACTAGTTGTTGAGTCATTTCGCGGAAAATAAGGTCCCCCTTAATAACGAGATAAACGGAATTGAATACAGTTAAAGAACTTGTCAATAGTAAGTCATTCCAGGATAATCAACTAACATTTCATCGTATTTTGTAGAAAGAGACATTCAAATTTACGCAGATTCAGACGCGTTTTTTTTCTAAATACGTGCTTTTATATAATGTCAGTATAACAGTTACGTATAACTTTCAGTTAACACCAAAATGTTGTTAGCGGCTGTTATCTGTAAAATTTTTATAATACAAGCGTATCTCGGGTTTTGTGCCAGTGAAAAACAGCTGATTCTTGAAAATGTGTAAATGCGTTGTTAAGATGTAAATTAAAAGATGCATACATGTTTAATATATCTCGTACCGGTCACAAAATTGTTGACTCAAGTCGGTTCTTAGGCAACCGAGAAGCAAATAAAGTATTCAGCGATTTTTAATGTATTTTAAAAGGCCAGCCATTTATAGATGGTTATGTATTCTTTACGTCATCTGTTAAATACTATTTTCATAATCATTACGTATAACTTTTCAATTATAAAACGTGATCAACAAGTGTTCGTCATTTACTTTGTCCCCTTCTTCTTCTCTAGGACAAAAGGTCCACCTGTATAATGAGGTTTACATACTTCATAGAGATATATAGAACGTGTATAGTTTTCGTTTTACTATAGCATTAATTAAAAAAAAAATCTTTAATTTGAGTAATCGAGCACGCCTTCTACCTCATTTTAAAATTGGATGTGCCCCATACAAATTTCCTTAAATCTGTGCGTTTGAGGCTGCAAAAGAAATGTTTTAAATATTTGTGGTGGCACTCTTCATGTTAACGCATTTTAAGGTAACCTTTTTCTACCTTTTGAAATTAATATTCTAAATTCCATGAAAAGAAAGTGAAAGATTTTAAAAGAGATACATTCTTGTAGCATGTAACACACATATTTTCCCCTTATTTTTGTGTCTCGAATGACATTAGTTTGCATCTTAAATTGTCAAAATTAAAAACTTCGGAAACATTAACTTAGGTACATCAAAACTGTATTTCACGATTCGTAAGTTGGGATCGCTTAGGTGTTATTCCCCGAACTACGAATCTCGTAAAAATCGTTCATGTATGTGTAATTTTTTTATTGTAGACGTTAGATTAGTTTAGAGAGGAAACCACTATCTTATTTTCTAATAGCTTAGTCCTAATTATTAAAAGCGAATTTATAAACAAACTAAATAAAATAATAATTGGAAAAAAAACTCGCTGTCGTGAAATGGCGTTACGAATATCTACGAAACTAAACAGCAAAGTAAATACCAAGCAGGTAGTTTAACGAATAACCATAACGGGATACACAACTATAGACTGCTGGCTCACGCAAGACCACCTCGAGGACAAGTGGTTTAAGAAGGCGAAAATTTATTCGACTATACAAAACAATTTTACAGCTCTCGAATGCAATAAACCGAGAAAATAATGTATTATATTCATATTCGTCACGCTAATTTAAAACCTCATTATTTAAGTACCCTGTCTTGAAGAAATAATTTTTCCTAAATCTTACCTTTACATTTACGTAAATATATGAATTTAACGGCTATATGTATAGAGAAGAAACTGCTACAAAATATAGTAGATAGGTTAACACCTGTCTCCAATCAGAATTCCTATTTACATCACCTTTGGAAGAGTGCTAACTACATATGTACATAACTTATTTTTGTTCGTGTAGTAATATAATAAAAAACATAAGCTTCTCATAAACGTTATTATTTAATTGCAAGGGAAATGATAAATGAATATATGACTACCAGAAAATAATTCAAATTCTGAGAAACCAGGGAAAGTGACTGGGTTAAGTTTATGGTAGAGAACTGATGGAAAAAAAATAAAGAGCCTCAATAAAACACTAAACTTCAGCAGATACCTATGAGGTAAATTTTTTTATGTTAACAAGGTATGGCACAGGCGATGGCGGGATCAAATCACTCATAAGACAGACTTTTGCGCTCATGCCATGAATAACTCAATATTTCGTTCAAACAATGATGGGGTCCCATATATCACTGCACCCGGGACAACAATTTAAACTATTTTAACAATAGCATTAATAAGCAGTACTTATATAAAAATATCGAACTTTTATTCCCGTCTACATCGCACAGAAAATTACTGAATCCAGTTTTCGACGGAAACATATCAGTGCGGTAGTGAATTTTACAATCGGATAGATGACGTAATCGATCGAAAGCAAGTTTTAAAACGGAGCAAATGGCAGAAGAATAAATTCTTTACTACAAGCATGTTATTTGACAAATACTTTGAAATATGTTATTGCAAAATTCCTATAATATATTTAAACTTGACAGCAAATAAAACATATTTTTGAAAACAAATTATTTTTAACAAACGTGGTAGTTAAAGGTTAAAGTTTTTAGCTAAAGATGCTTTACTTAAGAAAGGGAATTATTTAACTAATTTCAAGACGTTACAATATATTATTTTTCGCTTGGCTGTAAGAATGTTACTACTAAGTGTCGGCGAATCATGGTGATTAATTTTGAATCAATATTCACTAGTATTTATAATAATCCTTATGCATAGTTCCAGGAAATATAAGCTGAAGATGGCCAGGTGCGACCATATATACACGTAACCTGAATTATGGAGAAACTCCAAATGCTATTTACCCCACACGAAATATAATGCCTCACCTTATATACATTTAATTGCTTTAAAAGTGCATTTCACCGGTAGTCAAAGATGTTGGTGTAACAGCTTCTATGTTATTTATAAAAATATAAACCTAGCATGTTTAAGCGTTTCTGCTACTACCGTTAATATATGTCAGTCCCTTTTAAATTTACTACATATAAAATAAAAACAATAATATTATTTTATATACCAATTACATTGCAAGTTAGTTTTAATTGTTTAAATAAACGTTTTCTGAAGAAGGAACACAAATTGATGTTTTTTTTTTTATACAAATGGCATTTGCTTTACAGTTTTTTAGTAAAACATTGGTTTTCATTAAGCAGAGGTAGAGATGATTTAATTATTGTAAGACACATATAAATATTTTAAGCAGTGTGTGACCTTTTTAATGTTTGTAGGAAACCTTTGTAAGCTTTTTGAGTATTAATCAACATCGAAAATATGCGACGTGTGGTAAACTTATTTAACAAGTAAATTCTGTAGGTAACACTAAAACATGTAATTTTCATATATTTAATTACCTATAAAATTGATATATTTTGCAGATACTAGTACACTTTAGCTGATTTCTTTGCTTGGTGGTACCATAGGAAAGGAATAGACACGTTTGACGATTTAGATATTTTAAAATTTCTTCATTTATAACTTACTAGGAATTTGGAATATAAAACATTTTGAGTGAACAAGACGTATAAACAATATAGGCTTTTCATCGTTAAATGAGCACTTCTGAAAGCCCTGCTTAAGATCTACTTTCATTCTCAATGAGTATAATTCCGCTATATGTAACATTAACATTACCGCGGACCGTCTCACTTTATTCGCGCGCCATTCAAGTGGAAATCATAGAATTATTATGAACGTAAAAGTGTTAATAATATGCATATTCGTGCTCATGTTTGTGTAAAACGAACACTGACTTGAGTAGCCATAAATTTACATTTTACACTCCCAGTTAAAACGTAGAACTATTGGTTTTAATTCGTTACCCTCTTAACTGGGAGCCGGCGTGCCAGTGTGTTACTGTAGCATAAATGTACGTAGTTTTCATCTGTGATATAGACTTTTCACGGTAAAGTGAGCACTTTTGAGGCCCTAGTTACTTTTTTCTATCAGCTATTTTCCATCCTTTAAGCACTTTTTAAAATAAATATTACCATTTAAGTAATAAGCGGAGTGTATATATTTCACCGGACTCTAAAATTAACGTCTAAGACTACAATAAAATATATTTGTTGGCTAGTGTTCCAAATAAGAGGGCTTCAACAAGTGCTCACGTTACCGTGGATAAGCTATGTTTTTTAGACGTTGATATCAAAAGTGGTCACTACTTCACGGTGAACAGTCTTTACTTACACGTTCGCCTGCAAGCTTGCGCGGCTTCGTCCATCCTGAATTTTTCTGATCGATCTTTAGCAAGCCTCGATGTCAGGTTTGAAACTCCTCGCATATTGAGTCTTCCGTCTCTGCTAATCTGAAAGCAGATGCAATTAACATAACTCGTCATGACATAATTCCCAAAAAAATAATATCTTATCACATAAGGACTCAAAGAATAATATTTACTAATGTAGTTTAAATTTTGCTCAAACCTCCTACATAATGCACTTACGCAAAAAAGGTAACTTAATACATATTTAAATGATTTTTTAAAATATATATTTTAGCATATTATTTATAATTTTAAGTACTAAAATTTAATCCTCTTATTCGTCCGAAATTACTGAAATTAAAATATATTGATTATAAAATACATTTTTATAATTTTTTTTGTATTTTAAACAATTCACAAAAAAAAACAGAAATATGGCAATTAGGGTTACCATCTCTCCGATAGCTTTCAAAATAAATATCTGAGTAACAAGATGAAAATACACACTCATATGTAAAATTTTGAAATTTTGTATGCGAAAAACAGAAAATTACGTAAATAAATTTTAATTTTTGTAAATCTTAGTACCCCAATGTCAACAGGATCAGATGGAATAACGCACAACCGGTTCAGTTATGTTTTACAAAATTTTATGAATTCATTGACTTTTTTATTTAGTTACCGTTAATTGCAATAACTTATAACTAAACGCACTCAGCCCTGCACAATTAAAGTAAGCAAATCATAAGTAATCAAATGGCGCGATATTATTAACTAATAGAATATCGAGTGTTACTTACCACATTATATTTTCTGAACACGCACTGGGTTACACACTGCAAAATAAAGTCTAAATGTTAATAAGTTTACTTCATGTCTTAATGGAGTCTTACAGCAATATGGAGGTATTTTAATTACCTGGCCTTCCAAACGTTGATCGCATAATCTCGCCTGTGTACTACCTATAAAAATAAACAGAACATTTCTAAGTCACTGCTGAAGCATTCAGTAAAGCTCTGTCAAAATACTCCCCAGTTGTGACAGTGATCTCATTTCAAATAAATTACAAAATATACACTGCGGTTAACATGTACACACCCCAAAAATAATCGCAAACGACTTACGCCATGAAATACCGTAGTAACGCGCAGGTGTGACACCAGAGACTGTGTGGTAAACACTCCAAGGGAGACTTTAATGATAAAATACGAGCGACGACACCAGAATATCGCGAAAAAAATTCTGCACATACTAGATTTCAATAGCCTACCGGCATACTAGCAGTTTTCATTTGCTAATTGACCACGAGTCTTTATGAGAAGACATTTTCTTCCTTGTCAGGCTGTCTCTCCATATAAGGCATCTCGGACAGTTTTTTAAATATATTTTCAAATTTCAGCTTGGACGTTGAAAAACTGTTTTATCAACACAGCTCATGTGCGGGAAAATATTTATTTTTAAGAAAATTTACATAGAACAAAACGTTAGGAAATGTGCCGGTCCCGGCGTAGTAATCCCTGCATTTAATTTATTTTTAAAGAACTTTTGCCTTTCTTAGATAGTAGCCCTTCCAATACATTAGGTCTGCTGATTTTATTGTTGTTTAGTTCTTTATACTATTTTGCCATTGGGGAAACTGTAAAGGATAGTTTTAACCACTGCTCTAAATCCATCTGAGCTGGGTCGTAGTGCCAGCTAACGCCCAAGGCTGGAGGGAGTTATGAAAGACTAATCGTCAGCCTCGAAAACTCCTATGATGTGGGAAACTCATCAGGATCCGAGTCTTGGTCGTTACGCGGTGTTCACTTCCCAAGACACGAGTGGGTTTCCTCGACACCTCCGACAAACGCTGACGTACAAAATATCTGGAGCACGGCCAGCACCCCTCGTCAACCTTCTCAACACTCGTCCGTCTGTTGCTGTCTCTTCCCTTTCCCACTGAAGGTGGGTAGAAGGTGGGTAGGAGTGCGCAAGTTTGCCCTCTAGATCAGGTCATCGGATGCTTTCTCCCGCAGGATACACAGAACGCACCATTTACTACAGAGACCACTGGCAGTGATGCTAAGCACGATCACAGAGTAGGTAAAAAAAAAATACAGAAATGAAACAGCCGCTCGCACCGCGAACTCCAGCAGCACACGCCAGCAAGATGGCGTCATTGACCAGCGGCATGCCGGAACGTCCGTTCGCCAACCAGCGCGTGGTAACCTACTCGCCAGCTGGCAGCCCAGCCAATAGGGAACCTCCCCCAACATGCAGTAGCCAGTCAGACACAAGGCCGCGCACACCAATAAAAAAAATGGGCACACCAACATCAAAGGAACCGCCACACCATTTAGTCTGGGTACATATAGTCTATTTACGGTAACTTCACACTTTTAGAATTGAGCCTTTGAAAAATCACCCCATGTACGAAGTGTTTGGTTGTTTCCTAAATATGCCATGTGTTACAAGGATTTTATACTTGTGTTATCACGAAAAGTACCTTGTTCTTGGTTAAATTGAACTTTTACATATATTTTATCTATATGTCATAATATTTAATTTATAATTATTACGAATAAAACACAGAAACATGTGTTTTAAATAATGCCTCGTAAGAAATAGTTCTTATGCAATGTATTATTACACTGAGTGCGCACGAAGGAGATACGATGTCCCTTTGGTGTAATTTTCTAGACATGCTTAAGCTTTATTTGCTGGAGGAATATCTTGAAAGTACACCTTTAGCAGGGCTTCAGAAAAGTGCGAAGAAACCGTGAGTGAACCATATGCTCTGCGGAATGGTAGCGCCTACATTTAATACAACATTGTTTTACTCGCCTCTTCTGTTACCGCTGTAGGGACGGTCTCTCTCACCGCCGTAGCCACCGCCGTAGCCTCCGCCTCCGCCGTAGCCTCCGCCTCCACCGTAGCCTCCGCCGTTGTCGTAGTCGTCGTATCCGAGGCCTCCAGTGCCTCCACGTCTCCTCTGCCCACTGCCGCGACCTCTGTCCTGGCTGTACCTCCTGTATTCTCTGGAGCATTTTTCAAGCGTCCTTCTGAAATCCTTCTGTCGCCTGCTAGACACCTGGCTGCTCTGAAACGTGCATTTAAATATATTAAATAACACTTTTCCTTATTTAACACACTTTAAACGCCGTGTAAAAACGGCGGATTTTGGTTTGCGCAGATAAATGAAAACTTAAACGAAAATACACGATCTTTTTTTTTTTTTATGATGACCAACCGTTTGGACTCAACAGCACCATTAATATAGCGTACGATTCTGTGTGGGCCAACGAATTGGCTACAAATTAGTGCACTATGGTGAAGGCAGTAAATTATACATTTTAAAGTTTCACATGTGACACATCATGTAACGACGGTGCGCATTAATAGACACCACTCTACAGTGTAAGCATAAGATCCGAACTAGCGGTCCACAATAGGGGCACCCACTACTTCTCTAGATGGGCTGGATTTACGTAAGTTGTCCAACGTGCTCACCGTCCATTCGCTGGCATTTGGCAGCACGCCACAGAATATTACCTGCACATTATTCAGCTTGTCCTCATCGACCACAGTCATCGCGACATGAAGTTCTTCCACCAAAACCTGCAATGTCATTTGGTGATCATATGCTAGATACATGGGGCTGCTGCGACGAAACGGTTGGCCATAATACAATATGATTCGTAATTTTTTCTTGCAGTTTAAATTTTTCTGTGACACCCAGTCATACAAGTCGCCATTTTTCCTTGTTGTTTAACTAATGCGGTTGAATTAGCACGTCTGACACACTCCAGCAGGTATTCACTGAATATATCAGGATGTCTCATATACTAAAGCTCTGTAAGTAATTAAATGTGCTTCTTGTGAGTTACCCATAGTTTTCATAGTAAGCTCACATACTTAAATACAGAAGAATTGAATACATAATTTAATAAAAGGTTAACATTTGGTGTACTATTACAATAGGGGAAATATACATACATTCTATGTCATGTTTCCTGAAAATGAATATACATAATTATTATTAATTGTTTAATTATTTTGTTTTTTTCTGGATTCATAAGTTAACTAAAATGCTTTACTTATATTATTCTCGCAACCCTAAGTTTAGTGTCACCGTTTCTATAAGAATGGCACTTGAAATCATGCGTGTGTAGCCAATTGATATATTTTATATTTTAACTGTGTTTTGGAGAATTATTCCGCGCCTCCTTTCTGAAGGAAGCAGATATTTTCGACGTTTTTAATATATATATGCGAACAGTTTGAACAGTTAGTTTTTTTATCCACAGAAAATGATTTATTGACCCAAATATTTTCTACTTCAATTATTTCTTTCAACTCAACTATAGCTTGAGCTTATATTTATTAATTTATCATTTATTTTGCAATGCCCTGTCTGTACATATTTTTCATACATAAATTATTCATACTAATGTGATACCAATAAGTGAACATTACGTCCTTCCATTTTATTATATCTAAGTGCTTTTAGGACAACTTAATCCTGGTTTGCATCAGATTAATTAGCCATAGATAATAAGTACATTTAACATAGTGCTAGAACAAAGCATATTGCTTGAGCTAGATAACTGTACCCATACTTCAGAAGGAAATGCATGGCGGTAATTTTAATGTCCTGCTGTTGCATTGAATTTCCCGGAGATTTGGCCTAGTTCCTACCACCATACGCTTATTTAGTTGAGGTAAGTTTGTTGACATGTATCAATAAAGAAATTCTTCTCGTACTTAAAGTTACTGTACTGGAAATAATCCAAAGAATCTGTTCGGTATTTATGTTTCATTGTTGTAGCTTTCATAGCACCAAACCTGCAGCCACCTCTCGTGACGTCATATTAATGCCCGCTTCCACACAACATTAAGGGAGCCGCCTGCCTGGAGCTGTTTTCCGCGTTCGAGGCCGAGAAGCGTGGGAGCGATAAGGACGAGACTGCCACGCACTACAAGTGTGCCATCGCCGCTACGCGCACGGCTCTGAACCGGCGTGCAGTGTTCTCGTCGTGCTGCGTCTACCTATGGCACTTCCAGGGACGACCCTATCATTTTATTGGCGAAAAGTCTGTAGCAAGGTTCAATGCATGCTGCTAGATTACTTTTTGTGTTTATCATGCGTATATTTTGAGATACAGCGCATTGAATAAAGCCATTTTTAAATATGTTGGAGTGCTGTGAAATGGTATTTCTAATGTGCGTGACATCTTGGAAGTATCCGACAGGCATAGTCTGAAGTCTGCGTTCTTTTCGTAGACTAGTATATTGGATACACGTTTAATAGTTTCGTAAAAAAAAAGCGTGTACGGCAGACGGGGCCCTTAAGAAATCTGATAAGTATTTCCAAAATCATATGAAAATAGCAAATTTTCAAACATATTTAGGGCGGTTTAAGCATATTAGTGTGATTAAATAATTTTCATTCGTTGAAAGAGGTCAAAAAAAAAAATTTTTTGAAAGGAAATATATGTTTTTTTTACGTCAATAAGATTATTTCGTATCAATAATTTGCATCTGCAAATTAATTTTTACGTGTGCAAGTCAGTTACAGAATATGCCTAATTAATAACAATACCAGCGTCGTGACACTTTCCGTCGCAAGCTAAATGTTACAGTTTAAAATAATTTATAATTAATATGAATTAAAATGTAAAACTGTTTTCAAGTCTGGTCAGGCGATAGAATATGCTACCTATATTTTCGCAACAATCGAGACCGTGGAGAACCCATTCGATTTCGATTTTCGAGTGTACCCATTCAAAGATTTGAAAGTATACCCGCTAGGCAACTACCCACTGGTGCCATGATTGTAATTGCAGTCGTGATTGTAATTGATCGTGGTGTACCGTGGGTCACGCGTTAGCTCAAAAATATTCTCTATGACGTCACAGTTAACACTTCTTTTTTTTTCCTCCGAGCTTACCAAAATAAATCATCCAAACCCTGAGAGAAACTGAAGTAAAGGACAATTTCTTAATGTAACGTTGCTTGTTAGAAAGAGCGTCAATAACACTCACGGGAACAAATGCTTGACTCACGGTACATCACAAATATTTGCTATTAACAGTTCAGAACAGATATGCGTATTAAAATGTTATTGTAGATAACACATGCCTAGGAGTAAACCACGTAATTCTTTGCAAAGACGTATTACACTGGAAACATAAGTGTCATTCTTTCTACCCTGTTTCAAAGAGTATTAATAAGACTGTCAGTAATATTATTTCTGTAACTTATTTGGTATGCAGTATTTACACGGAAGTTTAATGCCCAATTCGTTTTCCGGATTGTTTTTATATGGTAGCACTGTTATCACAGAAATGTCATTGACATTTCTATGACTTGCATCCCCCGCCTACCTAGCGCTTTTTTTCCCCCCGTTTGAGGCCGAGAAGCGTGGAAATGATAAGGGCGACACTGCCACGCGCATCAAGTGCGCCATCGCCGCTAAGTGCAAGGCTCCCAACTGACGTGCAGTATTCTAGTCGCACTGCGTGTACCTATGGGACTTTCAGCTGTGACGCTATTATTTTATTGGTGGAATGTCTGTAAGAAGGTTCAATGCAGGGCCCTTGAGTAGTTTTGTGTGTATCTAACTCGTATATTTTGAGTTACAGCGCTTTGAAAAAAGCAGCTTTTAGCAGTTTTGGATAGCCCGGAAATAGTGTTTCTAATGTGCGTAGCGTCTTGAAATCACTCAACAGCCCTATTCTGAAGTGTGCGTTATTTTCGTAGATCAGCACGTTGGACGCACTTTAAATAGTTTCGCAGAAAAACGAGTATTTCGAACACACTGCAGCGCAGTTCAAGCACCAGGTAGGCTGGAGCCACAAGCACTAGCGTAGAGTACAGTTATTCCTTCATTGAAACAGATCCGAAATATTTTTACGTGTTTCGCAATAAAATGCTATTTTATTCTGGAAAATTTAAAACAATTGACATACGTTAACTGCAGTTTATGGTAATTTACTACAATGAGAGAGGCCAAAATGTGTTGCGTTTAGAAATAGTTCAGTACTCACCACAAAAGAAACAGCAACAAGTAAAATCCCCACGAAGAAATAATAATTAATTAAAACCATAATTTGCAACTATCAATAGACCGCAAGAAGAAGGTTACTTAAATAAATTTTTCTTGGCGTCTTCCTCCTGGAATTTTGGGAGTGAATTTTTTCACTGCTTGCTGTCACTCAGTTTGCAGTACTGTGAAGTTGGAAATTTTTCAACTTCGTTTCATGTTATTTTCAAATGAGAGCACGCAATAATAACGAATTCTCTGAAAAAAAAAGAACCATTTAAAAAAAGTAAAACGTTTCCGGAAGTGACTTCATTGCTTATATCTATTGTTCCTCTTGCACGAGGAGCGGTAATTTTGACATGCATCGTAGATATATATTGTATATGATCTGCTCTTACCACATGCAGGAAAAGGTTATAAAGGTCAGGTTACTGACCGCGACAACACAAGGAAAATACTGGACGCGTAGCATACAATGAGATTGACATCTGAACACGAATAATATTAAATGATAATATGAAGTGACGTAACCAGGAATGTTTCTAAATAAAGGGATGGGGTGGTTACAAAAGCTTGGGGCGTCCGGATGCTACCAGTTCCCAAACATACCTAAATAAAAACAACTAGAAGGAAAATTATTACTTCACCTATTAAAAAAATGTTCTGTAGCAATCTTTATGCTGTTGGTATTGCGAAAACATACATATTTGTATTCTAGTAATTATGATATTTGATAAAATGGATTTACCCCCTTCAAACATCATTGTTGTGGTCAGACTACTCGCCTCCCACCAAGGCGAACCGGGTTCGATTCCAGAAGTGGTCGCTCCCAGATTTTCGCGTGTGGGAATCGTGCCGGACGATGCCGCTGGTCAGTGGGTTTTCTTGGGGATCTCCCCGCCCTTGCATTCCGGCGCAGCTCTGTACTCAACTAGTTCAACCCAAATATATCTACTCCATATTTGACCAACACTTTGTACAAACTTTCGTGACAGTAGAATGAGGTAAGTTTACAGTTATTTTTCCCAGGGAGCGCTGACATCAACCACGCCCTGCAGTGACCAAAACCGCCAGAGTCAATAAAACACTTGCAATACGGAGCAATTTCCCATGCCATCATTGACAGGCGCTCACGAAGATGTACGGCAAATTAAATACGTTCTGCTCTCCGAGGAAAAAGAAAAACAATTACTTATCCAGAGTTCAGCCGAGCAAAAGGCGCCGCGCCCTACAGCACACTTGCTTTCTGCTGTCATTCGCAGGTGCATTTTGATGTTGTGTCATCGTCGTCTTCGAAGCCGGTGTGATCCCGTCTTTCCTCGCACACGAGAACCCCCCCCCNCTTCTAGACGCCACCTCGCACACTATAGCAAGCCGCAATTCTCAGAAGGCAACCCTCTGACAATCGGCAACATTTCTAACTCGCCAACAAATTAACACACGACTCAACTCGCAGCAAGAGTGCTCCAGTTGCTAAAATAATGGCGCAGGTATTTCTCTCAAGTCCTATAAAAGACTCATACGGTAAAATAATTATGGAGAGAGATTAAAACATTTAACTAACAACGAACATATAGGGGCCTAATACAAAAATAACAAAATATGTACCGAGATTATAATATGCAGGAAAAGTACGTATATTAAATTTCTGACGAATCTACAACGCAATAACCGCTATGCCCATTAACAAGTACACAAATATTTGGTAATACCGATAAAGTAAATTCTTATTTTTTTTCTTTAATTTTGAAAAATTACAAGATCATAAGATTTGTACTATGTTTTGACATTAGCGTGGCACGGCCGTTGTATATTGTTTGTGGCAGAGGTAACATTATTATGTATGTGATAATTCTTTTTCAAGTAGTTTGTTACTGTCACCTGACGAGGTGCACTCCTCCTTATGTCACTATGATGCTGTAAACAAAACAGACTGAAAGTTTTTAAACAATGGCTGAAGTAAAATGTTTTATAATGCGGCGTTTTAAACCCATCCTTCCTCGTGATAATATTTACGGAAAGTTCTTACCGAAGCTACTAATACCAACACTTAAATATTTGGATATTAATCAGATTAGTGAGTGTAGGAAATGTAGGTTATGAAACATTTTAAGTTCTCCTGCAAACTTTCTCTTCATATAAGCCAGTGGTTCATATATGAACCCTATAATTAATTAATAGACTATAGTGCGATAGTAATGAAGGAGGAATAATGCATCACTTAAAAATATTTGTTATGAACGTAATACAATTTTAACAAATGCGCTACTATTATTTTTAACGAAATCACCATAAAAGGTGAAAGTGAAAATTTTCCGAGAAACAGACCTGCAACGATAAAAACATCCTATAGCAGAACGGCGATTTCCACTACAATTTATTGTATTTTTGTTTCCCAATGTGATATTCAAATGTCGCATTTCAAACTGAGACAAAAGGCGGCACGAACTTGCCTTTATGTGGTGAGGCTTGGGGTGTGGACAAAACGCCGGACCGGACATGTGGCCCTGATGTCGGCACTATTCTCACTTTCTCTCCAGAAGCGTCTGAAGTAACGTTTATACAAACCTACATGATTTAATTTACACCGTCAATGACTGTTTATAAGGCCAGGCAGTCTTTCAAAACATAATGAAACATTCCAATAATTTCATATTCCATTTCGTAGTATTTAAAATAGTGCGAATCAGTGATAAACTGGGTACAACACTTTCTCATTTGGAAAATACGAACAATGCTCCAAATAAGTGGAAATAAAAGACCCGCAGACCTTTAGGCATACAAATTGCTCTACTGGAAACAAACCTCACTGAATGTTGCCGCGATGGTACGCCACTTAATGAAAGATGAAATTAATTAATTTCCAGTCAGTTACTCTGCTCCACAAGATTCATTTCTAATTATTTCTTCACACGTCACTATGTATATTTTGGAAAATAATACTTTTTAGTTTAAAATGACACCTACCTCTCGAAGAAGAGAAATAAAAATAATTTTTCCCGCATTTATCATTGGGGAAAATAAACTGGCTTTTAAGAGTCCTGTAATAAAGATTTTAAACTATTTTTGGTAATTTTATTAAGTGAATTACTTTATTGTTCATAATACAATTCTTCACACGCATTTTTTATTCCAAATAGTTGTATACCCTATACCTTCTTGTGAAGCAATTACAAATAATGTCGGCGATGCCATATAATTAAAATTTAAGATAATAACATATTTTTTCTGAAACCATACGAAATGGCAGAACAGATGTTTCTAGCATATTAAGTGGCTCTAAATATTGCCAAACACTTTTGGCCAACCTCACTTTTTAACGGTAAAATTCAAGTCATTCATTTTTTCCATTGAGATCTTAGTTCATCGCGTAACTGTACACACACGAAACATACGTCATAAACAAATTCATGCACTAAAGAATTTTGTTTTTCAAACACATCGTCGAATTTATATTATTTACAGGAAATGATTTGTAAACCAATTATTAATAAAATAAGTTAATAACGTGATGATTAAAAGTTTTCCCAGCGGTATGAAATAAATATTTAATAAAATAAACATTAAGTTTTATAATGTACAGCCTTTAGTTTATCATATTCTATAGCTCGGTTAAGAAATATGCAATGTCTTCATGCAAAGAAAAATTTATTTAAATTTCAATCAATATACTAATGCAGATTACCAATGCACGATTTCGGTCCTGACCATTTCTGATGGTTGAAAAGTCATTGCGTGGCATTTACTGTCACGTTGTGTCACATACAATATAAATGTATTAGAAAATATTCCAAATGAAAAAAGAAAGTCAGGTCTGCTTTGACAACCAAGATTAATTCCACGAGATGTTGTGAATAACTTTATATGGCAATTTCAAAGTTTATTGTGGCTAAGGAAACCGCTCCATTTAGATCACCAACTTACGTTTGTATAAGCGTTTGAGCATACGGGTGCTGTTACGAGCAATCAGACGAATATTCTCAGATAGAAAATTTCCCTCGCAAATCTGAAAACATCGCAATAGTACGTGACACTATAGAGGAGAGAATATCTCTGAAATGAGTATCATCAGAACCGCGATTGAAACTCGCATCGACCTTAATAACCTCCAGGGATTTGGAAATCTAAAACTATAGATAGTAACTATTATCTCCTTGTGAAATGGGGTGAAAGATGAGTTTTACGTGTTTATGATATTACGTGCTATTTACGCTTCTAAAATGTTCTGCAACTACAACTCATTGGCTAAGTACATAAACAAGAACATTCGCATTTGAAACGCTTAGACGAGTAAACATTTCTGGAAACGTCGCAGCACCCTCAGAGATAATCTGTGTGTTGAATTGCGTAATGTGACGCCAAAAATAAATATCCAAAATTGTCTTTTTTGGCTAGTCTTTATCAAAATCGAAGACATTTAAATAAATATATGTGTGTGTGGCGTCTATTTATCGTACGGTACTTAAATCAATGTTTTTAAGGATCGGAAAATTTCAGAAGCTCACTAGAGACGATTCGCCTGACAACTTTGGTATCGTAGTACCCATAGGATAATATCAAGAACCGGGTATGCAAAAATTAACGCACATTGGCTTTAAAACTTGAAAAAAAATATTAGCCTGAAAAATATTTGCTCTGAATTAAACCTAATTATTAGAGAAAAAATTGTGAGCAGGAAGCAAATTTTAATTAGATAGACTCACCGTAAACACAAATTAAAAGTATACTACCTTCTGGAACCAGTTTCTTGACGAGGTTCAGAAATGCAAACCATCTCTGCGCGCGTTAGACAAGCAATTACACCAAGAAAAACTCTGCACTTAGAGATATATATGCCTGTAGTAGTGCAATGAGAGGTAAACTTCCCCACTTATCAAGGCATTGAAGAAAACAATCCTTTCTTTTCGTACGATGATGCAAGAAAAAGTACACTGAATTCTATTTCTTATTTGACGCTGCGCAGTTCAACGATTGAGTAACTTTGCATTGGTTTTCGGAAATATTTAATTAATTGGGATGAACCTGACTTTACTATTCTCTTGATTTAAATTATTGCGGCCTTTATTGATGTGTGCATTTTGACAATAATTTGACCCTTGTGTTATGGTGTGAGCAGGCCTTAGCTGAACGGCTTGCCTGATCACACCTTCAAACATTAAACCTGGAAACGAGCGGGATTGCAACGCCACCATTTGGTCGTCGATCCTTGCGAAACAAGACAGTTGCAGAAATCCCCTCCACCGGTTACTGAGCGGGGCCGCAGAACCACGCGCTTCATAAAGGCTGGTGTAACACCAGAAACAGGGTCTTTCGTCTATATTCCTTTGGACGACCCGACCAGCGAAGCAGACCAGGAAGATGGGTGTCCAGCCGTCGCTAACCGTCTCTTAGAATCAGCCTCCGGCAACATTGACAAGGTGATGACTTTCCAGATAGGGTTAAATACAATGGCGTGAGTAAAATTTAATGACTAATAATATTAAATTCCCCAGTCAATGGTAACATAAATAGTTATTGTAAAACTTAATGTTAATAAAAACTCATCTTATATTTTCTGTGCTCTACTAAATCAGGAGCCGTTATTTGAGATACGCCCCTACATACTTTCAAGTTCGAATGGGCTGAAAAGCTAGTTCGTAACACTTGACTCGGTTTACGCCGTTGAGGATCTGGAAGTCGACATTTAAACCAGAGCAGAGGGCAGTTTTACCGAAGGTCTCCAAGAAGTTCTGCACATTTTTGCCATTTATTTTGTATGACGAGCTGGTTGCAGTTGGATCTAATAATAATTATGCGTTTTCGTACAGCACAAATCTCTTACCTGGTATGAATCGTACAGCGTTGAAATTATGTATGCACGTATTTGGTACAACTAATATGGCTATTTAAACTAAATTCTTTGTCTTTTTTGAAGATGTAATAGGTTATGTTAATATTTAAATTTATTTTAACACGCTGTAATATAAAACTACTGTAATCATGTACAATCATATTTTAACAAACCCTTCCGTGGCCTTTATATTTGTAAACACATTCTCAAAGACTTTGATGATTTATGCTGTTAATTTTTGTTGTTTGTGCTAGTCAAATGAAATTTTTTCTTAATATGCGAAATCTGTGAGAGTTTGTGTGCGAGTCCTAACGTTGGACACGATGTTTCAAAAAGTTTAACCCGATTTCAGAAGGCTACATCCATTAAACTAATGAACAAAGAACTATGCGGTAAAGTGAAATACACGTCTATCAATACATTATCGCTTACAACTATCAACAAATGTTCAATATGCCCTCTTACAGATGCACGGCAGATACCTGTATGGTAGTCAAACTCGTCCCACACATTAGCGAGCATGTCTGGTGTTATTGAAATTACTGCTGTTGTTATGCGGTTTCGAAGTTCTTTCATTGTTGTAGGAGGGGGAGGCACATAAACTGAATCCTTCACAAACCCCCTATAAGAAAATATCGCAGAGATTGAGATCGGGTGACCTTGGTGGCCAACGGTGTAATGCCAGAAGAGCAGGTCCCTGGCGCACCAATCCCATCGGTGCGGAAGCTCGTTGTGAAGGAATGTTCGAACTTGAAAGTGCCAGTGCGGCGGTGCTTCGTCCTGATGGGAAAATGAAATCAGCGGAACCTAACCTGTAACTGCGGGAAAAGTCAGTTCTGCAACATTTGCAGGTATGCGATTCCCGTGGCAGTATTGTGAGGGAAAAAAAATTACGGACCGGAAACCTTTTATCGGGAAACAGCGCAGAACACATTCTTAGGGGAGTCTCTCTCATGCTCGACTACGGCATGTGGCTGCTGTTATCCGCGTATGCGTAGGTTTTGGTGGCTTGCCGTACCATTCAGACGAAACGTGGCCTTTTCACTGAACATTAAGAGCGAAAGAAAGGTTTCATATTACTTTGTTTTTTTTTTTTTGTTTTTGTTTTCGAGAACCAAAGCATAAAACGCCACACGTTGTTGTTAATAATCTTGGCCTAGGGCGTGCACTAATTCAATACTGTGTGGTTTGAAAAACAAACGCTGTCGCGAAACACACCAGACAGGCATAAACAGTAAAAACACTTTTCTGTGCTTGTAACAGGCAATTATTTGGAAACTAGCTGCCAAAGATTTTATTGTAACTCTACAACTGAAATATAGTATATGTACAACACATTATTTGAGAAAACGTGCAGAACTGTTTATGCAGCTCAATATTTATAATTAACTCGAAGTCTACGTCAATTGCTAGTTATAACTCAATATTACTTTCACACGTGCCCCGCTAAGACATTGAGAAATTAAGTCTACATTGTTTATAGTGATATAAAAATATCTTTGGCAGCCAGTTGCCAAATAATTCAATGTACAAATACAGAAAATTTTTACAGTGTATGGGGAATGGCTATCTCTCAGCTGGCACGACGAATATACTTTTGTGAACTTCTTACAAAACTCCTCCGGATGCGTCCACCGTCTTCGTCGGAAACACGGGGGGCGACCTGTTGATTCCCCCTTACACAAACAATATGTTTGCCAAAACAGCTCGAGCCAATTTCGAATGATCTGAGCAGCAAGGGGTGCAGCGCCACAGTCTCGCCGAAAATCACGCTGCACAGTGGTCGCAGACTTGAGATTGTTGTAGTGGAGAACGCAAACGGCCGTCTATTGCGGGGTCGTCATCCTGGCGCTTGCTGAAGGCCCGCCTACTGGCTACGCCGTATAAGCACCGGAGAGCCACCTAGCGGCAATCAAGTGAAACATTTCAATCCTCTCTTAGCAGTGAAATAACATGCTCACTGACGTGTTGTGACCCGGGAATGGCTCAACAGAGCACCGAGTCAGCACCCATGTGATTCAGAGCCACTTTGGGAAAAGGGGGAGTGAGGCATATTGAGCATTTCTGATACTTGGAAGTGAAACTTGATTGTCAGGCACGTATTTCGCTATTTACCACAGGGTTATCATGTCTTTAGTTTAAAAAAAATTTAGCCTTTTGAAATCGGGGTGAATAATTTGGAAACACACACTGCGTATTTGAGATGTCGGTTAGAAAATGCAACAACCTAACAACTATATTTTCTCCTTCAAAGTCGTTGGCATATATTTGTGTGCAAATGTGTCCGTATCTCGACGTTTACTAAACCATATTGTAGTGTTTTAAATGGTATATTTGTGGTCTTGTTACTAAATCATGTATATAACCTCCTTTTTGAGAGCTGTGGGTTAAGCTCCCGATTTACGGTGTTAGTAAAAAGAAGTGGGATATGTGTTGAAAAGGTATTTAGTTACCAATTCATGGAAACGACAATAGAGTTTCTTATAATAATCCTCTGCGCTTCCTTTCGTATTTGTGACGCTCTTGGAAAGCCATATTGCATAAAAAGGAATAAACATTGACACACACGTGCACTTTTCCTTTCTGTCTGCTGAGTGAAATTCTGAGCACCTGTCAGTTAAAGGAACTCTCAAAATAGTGGACGCGGATCTACGTTTCAATGTTATCCTTTACTTCAACGGAAATATATTTCCGTACTTGTTGACAGTCACAAAATTCAACAGTATAGTGATGTGTCCTTTCTAGACACACAGCATCTTTTTACTTCTGAGTGTACCGATTACTTATCGATCCAAGGAGCTATAAAATACGTGATTATACAGGCAGATGCTGAACATTTTATGGTTTTAGCATCCTGTGAGCTGGCAATCGACCTCAGAAATTCGTGTATCTACTCCTGAAAGCAACATGAATTTTGTTTAGTGTTATTACTGAGGAAGTTGCAATTGTGCCGTCATATTATCAGCCCGTACTGCGACTGTCCGCGTTCAGTTCGAGGCGAGGCCCGAGTCTGAATTTTCGCCTGTATGGAAAAGGTGATTAACTTTTCCGATGGCTGGTGAGTTTGCCCGGGATACCCCCGCTTCCCACACTGTAGCATTGAACCGCTTGTCAGACAACGGCAGCCTATAGGCCCCAGCAAAGGTCTTACACCCACACCAAGGGCACTTACACTGTAAATAATGTTACAGTAAACTTCGTAAATGGTGGTGGAAATTTTTAACCTATACGCAGTATGGAAAATTTATCACGTATCAAGCTGCAAGTATAGGAATCCTACTATACCAAGTTGGCAACTTCACTATGCGTTTGGCTATTTACTTTACAAATGTAGGAAATCTTACAGGGATGTATGGGGGAAGCTTTAAAAATCATGCTTTCGCAGTACAATGTGTAAATAAAGTCGTAAATTCACGAACAATTTCTTAGAGTACACCTGTAAACATGGTTAATGAAACAGCATTTTAAATATTTGAAGACATACCTTTACTTACTACCCTTCCCATATAGTAACTACCTGGTGGATGGTTCTGTGCCTGTGTTTTGTCGCTCTTAATTATTTAAATTTTCTCATCTCTATTTTAAAAATAAGTTTTACATGCGTAACAAATCCTAAACTTTAGTTTCCTTTAATAGAATTATTTGCATATGGTATTACGGTATATGGTGGTAATTTAATAGATTTTTGAGAAAATTCAATAAATGAGTGATGACATTATCTACAAAATGGCAGAATAAACAGGTGCTCTCAATTAGTGAATGTATAGCTCAATTTTAAATTTTGGTTCACCGAACTTAGTAGGCAACTTTAACAATGATACGTATACGTTGGATGTTCTTACTGGAAATAGAAATATATTAAATATAATAGATGTATTCATGTGTATACAGACACAAGTAAATGTCATTCAGTGTTTCAATATTGACAACTAAGGGACGCACACAGAGAGAAATGCGTTCTTGCAACTATAAATCTTTCTGTTTAAAGAAGAATGAGTTTAAAATGACAAACAATCCATAATTTACTTGTATCACGTGGCATTAAAATATTATACCTAAAAAAATATACAAATTTTCTGTCATATCTCACAAACTTTGCAGTATACAAATATGATAATTATTTGGCGAATTTTTCTACATGTTAGAAGATTCCACGAGTATTCACTACTGAGTAAACTCCGTCATTTGTAAACATTTTAAGAATTGCCTACCCTTTCCTAATAACAAACGTTAATATCAATACTGTAGTATTAAAACAACCAGCTCAGTAGCTTTCCAGAATGTGAAATAGATACATTGCTTTTATGTGATGGTGTCAAGATACTGTAAGCTTCCAGCAGACATGTTAGTACATTTACGGATAACCCATATACATAGAAACGCTTAAGTACTCTGTTGGGTAAATTTCTAATAATTGTTAGGCATGCTTTGCATATCTATGCATATATCAGCATGTAATTTGAAGGTCAAAACGAATTCTAGACCACATAGGCATGTAGGAGGGCCCTGCCAACACTGCAATATAGTTACAAAGAAGATATAACATGAATGGGAAAAATAGTTGCTGTCATAAATATATATAATTTTTTTTTCCATCAATAAAATAATTATAAAATTCAAACAAATGTTGGGCGATGGTATATTACACATTAGTAATAAGTGAATATTTTTTTTATTTGCTAATTTTTTTTATATTTAAATAAGACGTGCTCTGAAATTATTGTCCTAAATTTTTCGTTTTAACTAGAGGTATTCAACAGCTATCTCGAGCAATTACTGCTTTTGCATGATGTAGTCTTCTGAACACTGGGTTAGCAAGAAAGTACCTACATTCACGTATCTGGACTTCCCTCATACATCGCCGCACTACTAAGCATGCATCCACATTCCTCTTGAAAAAGTTAAGCTGTCTGCAGAAGAAAGCAACGTGTCATAGCACAGGGGCCATTTCGAGGATCCTTATTTTAGACTGGTATTTACAGCTAAGGGGAAAACCCTACACAAACTAACAAAATACCCTCAATGTCTTTATCAATCATAAAGTCTTTCCAAGAGTGTGACAATGCCATTACACCTAGGATCACAAAAATTAACACCTGCAGAATGAAAGCGTGCTATTTTCACGTCAGAAAGCGGTACCAAGTAACTTCATGCTTCTTCTCTCAACAAGACTACTATTTCCTCTGCTACAAGTTTACTGGAATACATGTGTAATATACACTATTATTTGCGAATATTGCAACACCAAGAAAGAACGTCCCGAACGTATCTCGGAGAATGGGTAAAATAGTGTACCGACAATAAGTGATTAGGATTTCAGATAGATGGCGTATACATCGGCCCAGCAGCGCCCTCTATTGTGTGACAGAACAGGTCCGTGTTACGCCACGCTCCATCATTGAACAGCCGTCAAACGAAGTGAAAACAAGTGCCAGTATGCCTTGTCGACGTCAAAGGCGCCATATCAGCATGTGAGTGACTTCGAACGGGTATGAATGTTCGGTCTCCCGGAAAACTGGTTTGTTACACCGTGACATTTTATCTTGTTCAGGGTATGCTACAACGACAGTGATGCGTGTGAGGAACCAGTGGGTAGAAGGGGGTCGTACGCAGCGACGAGTGGGTACTGGACCACGCAATGTGATCACAGCACGGGATGACTACCATCTTGTCCGCATGGCCGTAACGGACCGTACAGCCTTGTACACAGTGTTGGCTCGACACTGGAGCACTGCAACGGGTGTGGACCTCCTTGCGTCGACGGTTCGAAGTCGTTTGCTGCGGGCTGGACTGCTGGCACGCATGCCATTGAGTTGGCTTCAATTGTCCAGAAACCACAAACTCCTCAGACTGCAATGGGCGCGTGAAAGCCGTCTTTGGCATGCTGAGTGGCAAAATGTAGTGTTTTCGGACGAGTCCCGCTTTAACATATCCTACAGTGATGGCCGAATACGTGTTAGACGCTACCGTGGTGACCGCAATCTGGCAGCCTGCATTGTGGAGCGGTATAGTGGGCAAATGCCAAGAGTGATGGTTTGGGGCGTCATTGGATACAACATGCGATCTCAACTCCTACGCATTGAGGGTAATCTGAACAGCAAGCGCTGCATCAGGGAGGTTGTAGAGCCCGAGTTACTGCCCCTCCTTCAGGTGACTCTACATGCTATATTTCAGCAGAACAATGACGGCCCACATGTTGCGAGGAATGTGCAAGCCTTCTTAAATGAACGACGGATACCAGAGCTTCCCTGGCTTGCACGTTCGCCTGACATGTCGCCCATTAAACATGTCTGGGATATGGTTGGTCTGTGACTTGTTCGTCACGGTCTTCCAGCATCCACTGTTGATACTTTGTGGACCTGCATATAAACAGCGTGGGGGGAGATTCCCCAGGAACATATCCAGGTCATATTTGATTATATTCTATGACGTTTAGAGTATCTGATTGGAGCACACAGGTACTTCACGCCATACTGAATTCTCAATGACAGAGATCCTAATCAATTGTGTTTTTTTTTACAAACGTTAGTGTAAATTTTCTTTCATGTGATCAAGTGGTACCGATTCGTCTACAGTTCGCAAGTGTGCATCAAAGACAGGTTTTTCCAAACAAGAAAGCATAATACCTCTTCTCTTCACTTCAGAGATAATCACATCATCATTAAGAGCTAGTTATATTCATTTCAGTAAGACGAATAGTGTTTCTACATTATCTGGCCAACATAATGAATACATGGTTTTCTCAAATACATGATCATGTTGGTAAAAATCATCATATAGGTACAGAAGGTATCTATGAAAGCGTTGAGCGACTTGTTGCCCGTACAATTACATGCTTCTAAATAATATATAAACGTATTTATAATCTTCCATGTAAACTAATAGCCTTCACGTAGTTAACTTTTAGAATAATATGGCTTAAATATATTATGTCACAATTCCACTTTGTTTGGACAATTAAGAGATTGTTTGACAATTTACAGAAAACGATGTTGTAGCTAGAGTTATCTGGTGTGTATTGTGTGTTACTTTTAATATATTTTGTGAAAACATGGCGTATTATTATCTAACGTAGTAAAGTAATAAATAAGAAGCCTACAAAAAAAACACAGAATCCTGTAGTATGTAAATAATATAATATTTTTGACAAGAAAGTAAAATATAATTTTGAAGACATCCATGAGAGTGACATATATTATTTATTGTTAGGTTTGTGTGAACATAATCAGCCCCATGTTTGTCCTTAAACACCCCTTTCGTACTTCATTGGATTGAAGCTTCCGGTTATTTCACTTCTTTCATTGATGCCTCGAAACAGACGCCATATCGGGGATGCACCTAGGAGTTGTCAGAAATCCGTCGATAATTACAGCACAGAAATATAAAAAGAGCTTCTCTTCACAGTACAAATAAGTAAAGAAATGTTTATCTCAGAAGGGCACCTGATTAACAATAAAAGGCCAAACCAACTTGACAAACTATGAATGTGCGCGCCAGCGAGAGAGACCACTTGTGACGTGCTGTGATTACTCATGAAGCTTCCATTTAATTGAAGATTGCTATCAGTCAAAATCCTAGCGTGTAGGCGTGAGAGTCAAGTAAAGGGAGAAAATATGTTGGTTTTTATTAATGTAACACGACACTTAACTAAAAAATTATTTGTGGTAATGTGACAAACCAAATAACTGTAACGTAAAATGCCAAGTACTGTAAAGAGCAACTGTTTTTATTGCAGAGGAAGCAAAGATTTCGGTTTGGTTTCTGTATAAATACATTGTTAGTATATTCACAGATTATTAAAATAAAATTTATTTAATTCACGATGCTTGGATTAGAATAACTAGGATACGTCTGTAAAATTAAATGTATCATTCATGACAAAACATATATGGTATTCTAAAGAATATCATTCATGACATAACATATATACCATTCTAAAGAATATGAAAATTCTCATATAATGTGTTATACTTAAATATATTTTTCTGATAATCTGCACACGGCAACGAAGAATACTTTTGGTCTTAAAACTTGTTTTTGCTTCTACTGCATTCAAGGGACTGATAAAAAGCAACGTGAACTCTAAAATAATCCTTACGACGTTTTTCGTACGGCAAAGAAAACCATTACTTTGGGGCTGTTTTTTACAGTATCAATATCCCTTTAGTTCAAGAGAAGGTTACAGAAAAATATTTTTTTTGTTAATAAAGGTTTTGTTAATATGGTTTTGTTGTATATCTATAATACCTTCATTTATAGGAAAATAAACATTCTTTGGGGGTTTTTTTTCATCGTGAAGAAATATTACTTCGGAAAAAAGGTAACATATGTCACCAAGATGCGACATATTATTCTGGTCCACGATACTACCTGTCATAACATACCTACCAAAGTAAACTTAACACAATAAGACCAAGTGATCGTCTGGTGAAGGGCGTTAGGCTAGTAATACGGGAAGTTCGTGTCCGGGTCTCAAAACCCTCCAATATTTATTTTTTTTTTTTTTTTTGTGGAAATAATTTTGAAATATTTATTACTTCTCTCTAATCCACAAACTGCTGTTGTTTTTTAGATCACATATTTTATTTACACTCCAACTGACATTACCAAAAAGACGTCTGCTGAACTTCAATAACAACAATATAAAGCTATGTCAACCAATACTACACTAATTTGCAAAAAAAAAATATTCATCCCCGTGAATTGAATTGCGCGAGTAAAATTAAGGTTGCCACACAGTAAGGTCATATCTCAACATGTGTACCATTTGAGTTTAATTCAGTTTTCTTTCGCGGATGTGCAACTCGGGGGCATGCATATCCCTCCATAATTCATACCTGCAAGGGAACGAATAAGGCTTAAGCAGCAGTGTGAGCCTCAGAGCCAAGTTCAGTGAACAAGCACAATGCTCCGATGGCATATTCGACAAGCCTTTACCCAGCTGGATGAGTTTAGGAGAGGCCGCATTGCCGGCCTCCGAGAGGCAGGTTAGGCGTTTCTGCGCATGCCTCGCCACTTGAACCATTATGCCTACACTGTAAGTCGGTGTTGAACGCAGTGGGAACAGGAGGGTACACGCACCCGTCGAGAAGGCTCGGGTCAACCCCAGCGGACTACCAGCGGGGAGGATCGTTTCATAGTGCGACAGGTTGTAAGCACTCTGCGTTCGTCGCTGCGCACCATCCAGGGACATGACACGGCAGCTGGGGACACGCCTGTGTTCACCCATACCGTATCCAGGTGGCTAGCAGAGCGGCATGTGTTGTCGTCGGCGTCCCTTACGATGCGACGTCTACCATAACGACCTTAGCAGCGCCGATCACGAGTGACCTTCCTTCAGGAATGGGTAGCATGGCAGCTTACGGATTCGCGACGAGTGGTGTTCAGCAACGAATTACGGTTTTGTCTGGATATAGGTGACGGACGAATTCTAGTCTGGAGACATTCTGGCCAGCGCCGTGATCCACGCTTCATTGCAGAGCGGCACACCAGCCCAACCAGAGGTGTCATGGTGTGGGGTGTCATTTCATTCGACTCCCGCACGCCTTTGATGGTGGTTGAAGGAACCCTGACGCCACGGCGATACATCACTGAATTCATGTGACTTTGTTCGCTCGTCTTCATGGTGCAGCTTGACAACTTCATTTTCCAGCAAGATCACGCCCGGTCTCACACAGCACTGCTATGTCTGGCCTGCCTTCGTGATGTCAGCATACTTCCTTCGACAGCAAATTCCCGAGACCTCTCGCTTGTCTGAAACGTTTGGGACCAAACTGTACGGCAACTTCGGCCTGCGGCAACTACGGCGGATTTGGAGGGTAAATTGCACCAGCTGTGACAGGGTCTTCCTCAGGAGAAAATTCGACGTCTGTATGTTTCCATTCCCAACCGTATCGCTGCTTGTCTCGAGGGGTCCCGGTGGTGTAGTGGTCAGACTACTCACCTCCCACATAGGCGGGGTCGCTCCCGGATTATCGCATGTGAGAACCGTACCGGACGATGCTGTTGGTCGGGGTTTTTTCGGGATCTCCCGTTTTCCCCGCCCTTGCATTCCGGCGCTGCTCCATACTCTCCTCGTTTCACTCTCATTGGATGTCACTGAATTACACGTTATTCAATACGATACTACGTGCATCCTTCAAGTGTTGGTCCCCTGCAATACGTACTTGTTGGGATATAGAATTTTGATATTTTATTTGTAAATACTACTATGTTTTCTGCCTGTACCCTCTTACGTCCCCCGCGATGGTACCTTGAGGGTAATCAAATTTTTTGCAAATTAACGTGTGTAGATCACACAAGAATTGTGTTTCTGGCAAGCCTACTTTGCAGTTGTTCATTTTTAAACAGCCTTTCTCTTGAGGCAGCAATTCATGTTTTGCAGCAAATAAAGCATTTTTGCAGTGATACATGCCGCACTGGAAAAACGAGTGTGCCAAGCCGAACCCCAATTTGTTTACGTCTAATGGCCTGCTTAAGCTCAATTCGTCTTCGTTCGTCAAACTCCTCAATGAAGTCCAGATATGACGTAACTGTAGGTGTTTTCTTGCTACCATGGGCATCTCAGTTACTGTTTAAAAGACTCCACCATCGTGATATGACCCTAATGAATGTTGTGCCAAATTTGGGTGGAAACTGGGGGAGGTTAAAGGAGCGTAATATCTTAGCTTGTATTAATACAAAATTCAGAAGTAGTCCGAATATTCACTGGAAATAATTTTCTGCGCAACAACGTTTCGGCACTCTCGGGTAGCTCACACTATAAACCTTGAACCAGTGAGAATATCTGTATCAATCAGTAAAAAATGTCTTTCCAACCAAACAGTTACTTTCAAACACCTTAACTGGCAATTCAGTGAAAAATACCCGATTCCCTTCACTTATTAAATAAATGACATCTTACAGAGACCTAAACAACAATAAACAATTGAAACCAATATAGTATACTTTTTGATATGTGGGTTTCGTTTATAATAATACCATTTTATGACGGGACATAAACATTCAGTCTTTCATTTAGATTTCACACAATCGTTATAGCGCATCGGTTTGTATGTTTAAACAGCATGAAATGTAGCGAAGTGAGTGCTTACATATGTACTATTTGTATTATCAATCTTAATATTACTAGTTCAGCTAAGAAACGAAAAGAAATTGCTTACAGATTGGTACATAGCTTACTTGGTCAGGTGGCAGACGGGGAGCAGAATACTGTAGGTTAAAATCATGAAGAGAGATTGGGGCATTTTTTATATTTTGGTAAATTGCTAAAAACCAACAGAGATTATCGGAAATATGTTTATTTGTCGTAATAATTTGGCTCGAATTCAATAAAAACAATACCTTATTCGCCGCATGCAGATTCCTGTAACACTTACTCAATAAGTGAAATTGTTTCCCTAGAACAAACAGTAATTTTCCACAGATATTAAGTAACGCAATTTTCACTGATTCTAGTAATTTCATTTTACTGTGAATCAGTGATTTTCCGCTGATTACAATTCAGAGTCCATTTGATTTTAATATCCATCTGTATACTTTTTGTGTAGAGCCATGAGGCGTAAAATTGAAATTTTATTTTCATACATACACCATTGTTTGTGAAAATTGCAACACCCAAAAAGAATGTCCCGAGTGAATCCAAACTCAGGGGATGTGTAGAACAGTATAACAGCAATAAGTGATTACGATTGCAGGGAGATGGCCTACACGTAGGCCCAGCAGCGCCCTTTCTTATGTGACTGGAAAGTTCCACGTTACGCCAAGCTCAGTCAGTGAAAAGCCGTCAAACTAAGTGAAAAGAAGTGCCAGTGTGTCTCGTCGACGTCAAAGGGCGCCATATCAGCATGTGAGTGAGTTTGAACGGGGAAGAATTATCGGCCTCTGAGAAACGGGTTTATCGTACCGTGACATTTCGGTTCGTAAAGGGCATGCTGCTACGACAGTGATGCGTGTGTGGCACTAGTGGATAGAAGAGGGTCGTACGCAGCGATTAGCGGGTACTGGATCACGCAATGAGACCACAGCAGAGTATAAGCGCTATCTTATCCTCATGGCCATAACAGACCGTACAGCCTCCTTCACAGTGTTGGCTCAACACTGGAGCACTGCAGCGGGCTGGACCTGTCTGCGTTGACAGTTAGACGCCGTCTGCTGCGGGCTGGACTGCTAGCACGCATGCCATTGCGTCGGCTTCCATTGTCCAGAAACCACTAACTCCTCAGACAGCAATGAGCACGTTGTCATGATGTGATCAAGCCTTAACTGGACGGTCTGCCTGATCACACTTTCAAACATTAAACTAGGGCACGAGCGTGATTGCAACAGCACCTTGTGAAAGACAGATGCAGAAATCCCCTCCACCAGCCAGTAAATGGGGCAGAAATATTAAACAACGCAACCGATATAGGCCAGCGTAATACCGGTAGCAGCGTCTTTTGTCGTCGACCTGACCAGAGAGAAGACCACTGAAGATGGGTGCGTCCGGCCGTCGTAAACTGTCTCGTAGAATCAGCCTCCGGCAACATGAACAAGGTGACGACTTCCCAATTATACTGTAATTATAATGGCGTGAGATAATAAATATAATGTAATTAATAAGTATCTTGGTAGTCAATTTAAAGCTCCCCCGATCAATAGACATTTAAATAGATATTGTAAAATCCTTATGTGTTATAAACCTCATCTTGTACTGTTGTGCTCTACCGAATCGTGACTAATTATTAAGCTACGCCCTTCGACTTTTTCACGTATGAATGGCTTAAAAGCTAATTCAGAACTACGTGAACGCCGCGCTGGCATGCTGAGTGGCATATTTTTGTGTTTTCGGAGGAGTCCCATTTCAACATGTCCTACAGTGATGGCCGCATACGTTATATGCTACCGTGGTGACAGCAATCTGGAAGCATGCATTGTGGAGCGGCATAGCGGACAAACGCCAAAGGTGATGGGTTTGGGGCAGCATTGTATACAACATGTGATCTAGACTCCTACGTATTGAGGGCAATATGAACAGTAACTGCTACCTCAGAGACGTTTTAGAGCCCGAGGTACGGCCCCTCCTACAGGCAACTCCACATGCCATATTTCATCAGGACAATGCCCGGCCACGTATGGCGAGGAATGTGCAAGCCTTCTTCAATGAACGATGGGTACCACTGCATCCCGGGCTTGCACGTTCGCCCGACATATCGCCCATAAAACATGTCTGGAATTTGGTTGGTCGGCGACATGTTCGCCACGGTGCTCCAGCAACCCCTGTTGATTCTTTGTGGACCAGCATACAAGCCACGTGGAGGGAAATTCACCAGGAACATATCCAGGTTATCTTTTATTTTATGCCACAATGTTTAGGAACTCTGATTGCAGCACGTGGCGGTTTCAGACCATACTGAATTCTCAAGGACAGAGATCAATACAGTTCTGTAATCCTAATCAATTGTGTATTATCATGTTCATAATCTGTGTTTAAAGTTAATTTCAATCACATGTATCCTTCTTGGTGTTCCATTTTTCACAAATGTTAGTGTAGTTGATCTGCCTGCGGAAGAAAGCAACAAGTCATAGTCCAGGGGCGATATCAGTTATCCTTATTATAGACTAGCATTTGGAGTAGTTATTGTTGAATAATTACAAAGTCTTCAAATCACATTGCCAGATTTTAAGTACTGCGAAATAAGCAGTCAATCACAGGACAGTAAAATTATATAAATGCGCTCAATGGTGTGGCTGAAAAGTTTCTTACTGAAATTATTAGAATTGATCCATTCAAAATTACGTTGTCATCATCCTCATAAATCTGTCGAATTCCGCGAGGTATACAATGTGTAAGTCAAATATTTCATTATACCATTATTAAGGAAAACATTTCTTTGAGTCATAAAGAGTGTACCACAGATTAAACCTCGTCTAAATAGATGAAAGGAACATACAATTCTTTGATACTAATTCTCTAAGCAAACTGTAACGCGCAATTGTAGCTTCGCCTTACACAAAATCAATAATCTGCCTGAAACGTCTGCAATGAGCACTTAGGCTTCTACTTGTATTCACTAACAAACGTTTCAGTGGCAAAGTTTTAGATACAAAAGTTTTTTTTGTAGCAGAGGAATATAATTGTGAAATGTGAGTTCTCTGATTACTGTATACTTATAACGAACGTTTAAGTACAGATTAGGTATACATTTTTTACTCACCCGGAACAATTTCCCTACGTATTCGTATGCACAAAACTACTTGATAAACACGGCATTTCCTAAATTTTGTCGTCATCCTGGTGAAATGTTTTTGTTCAGGGATGGCCAACTCATGAAAGTAGTTCAGTATTTAATTCTGATGGCCTCAATCATTGAAATAAATTCTTGTAAATTCCTAGATACAAATAAGCGGTTAATTCCCCTCATGCTAACGATAATCAACTCTTTTGATAGACCATAAAAAAATTTATGTAAAATATTTCTTTACAAAATACACCACTGGCCTCTAAAATTTCAACAGCAAGAAAGATTCACATGTTATACCCCCTCATTTGCGTATTGGCTAGGGCAGGGTAGGGCAATCACCTGATTACTTGTTCAGCAGAATGGCTTAGCACGTGCGCCAATGACGACACTGATAAGCGTTATGTAAGTGGAGGTCGGGGAGAAGATAATTGTGGCCTATTAAAATTGTGTATTATTCTACAGCGAAATTGTTTCTCGCATTAGAATAAATGTAACCACAGACAAGTGGATATGTGATCAGAGGATCGAGGAGGGACGGGCTGAGGGACTAGCAGGAAGCCAATGGCCTGTCGCACCAACGAGCGCTATTATACATATATATGGCGCGTATAGCGACTACAGAACGCACATCCACGTAAAACTCTCGCCCAGTAGTTCAGGCATGTGGCACATCAATATTTGTCAGCACGCACGGCTCGTCGCGGTCTGCAGCATCAGGGCATCTTGCCTAGGTCCTCATTATTTCGGTTGTCACTAACTGCTCACCAAAGGCGCCTGCATCTTCAATGGTGAGTGGAACGTCAGGCCTGGAGGAGTGAATGGCATGCCATCGTCTTCTCCCACGAATTCCGCTTCTGTTTTCAGCACCACGATGGTCGCATCCATGTCTGGCGGCACCGTGGCGCACGCCTGGCCTAGTCCTGCTTGCCCTTAGTCCGCGTCGCTGGTACGTTGGCCAACAGCCGTCACATCGCGGAGGTCTTGGAGTATGTTGTCTTACCCTGCCTTCAGGGACAGCCAGAGGTCCTGTACCAACAGGACAATTAGCAACCACATATGGCACACATCGTCCGACAGTTCCTGAATAACTATCACTTAACACTTCTTCCTTGGCCTGCGCATTCACCGGATTTCCCGCTCATCGAAAGCGTGTAGTCAACAGTCGGAAAAGGGCGGTTATTGCTGCTCGTGGTGGGGCCACACAGTTCTGATTTCCCCATATTCTGTACATCATACCGAGCTACAACAGTAATAATGTCACCTGTGTATAATGGGTATTCTGTCCAATAAATCTTGAAATGATAACACACGCCATTCTTAGAATTGCAATTTTAATGGCCAGCAGTGTACATTCTGGAGATAACTCTATAAGCTCTCTTTTAATGCCAAGTACGTGTAGGTGTACATGATGTTCTACATGCATTTGGCAGATGTCTTAACTTTTATATTATTACTTATTTTTTCAGCAAACAAAGAATGTATCAAACTTCTGAATATTTTCAGGTAAAGTTTCTTTTACTCATTGTGTTAATGAAAAGCAGAAGGTAGAAAATTTTCTTTCGAACCATATGCATCCGCCGTTTATTATGAAACTATTTTTAACTAAGGTATTATCCAAAAATTTGCTTAGAATGTCGCATAGTTTAAAATACCAATAGCGATTATGTAGTAAAATATTTGGTGATAGGTGTGTGTAAAATTTCGTATTGTCATGTTAATTTATTTCATAGATATGGTAGCTGATTATAAACAGACACTTATACAAGTAGGTTTAAAAACAGAAAGTATCGAATGGTAGCGACAAATAGACAAAAAATAGAATAAATATATGTAATACACTATAATTATGTTACGCCTCACTAAACTACATGGTTATACTTAATATATTTTAAAGTAATTTGGAGTTTTCAAAACAGCAATTATGGTGAATTTGTAATATCGTTTTCACAGTATAGAACAATAATTTTTTTTGACAATTTGTTCATAGGATATTTTATGTTTTATTAATTAGTCCGGCAACATTTTCTTCTAGAATTACCAAGCTGTCGTGCCACAACCAAATTACAGATTAGCGTATAGTTAATTTTTTATGTTAATCGCTGTACTCTATGAACGTGAAATAATTTCCATGGTGGAAATATCATTATTATACTGATATTCATTTCAGTTTTGCTGCATCGGTACCCCATGGCGACCAAGCTGACTTTGGGACGATATCGCAAACGTCAATGCGAAGATACTTTCTGTAATATGTCATCAATTTTCAGCTTTGCCACGAAAAATCACCAATTGTGACTACCTCCTATGAAGTTAAGAAAATGTAGTCGCATAATCCAACTTTTTGACAGACGCGTAGGATAGCTGCTTGAATAAAAATTTTGCAAAACAAATTATTTCTCTTCAACGTGCTTACAATAACAAGTGATATTCTGTGGTGAATATTTAGTTTTACTTTCGTTAATTTTTTTTATTTAATGTGTCGGGAAGATAGACACTTAACGGATGTATCTAGAATCTTCGCGTAATGTTTCGGTGCCGTAAATCACGCGGAGTTTATATCGAAAATGTATTTTTCCCCGAAAATCGAATTAGGCGTCGGATTTCGTAACTAATTCGAAGAATGAATGCGGCTTACTTTACGCAACGTCATAAATGGAGTAATAAATGACATTTATATTTTTAATGAACTTAATTATTGCATAACCCAGCAATAAATCGTGAATTCTGAAACCAGAGTTAAAAGTTTTAGTAATGCGCATTTGATACTTCTGTTGAAGGAGTTTCATTAATTTGCTCCTTTTGCATAAATGACTTTCCTGCTTCTTTATTTCTTTGTCAACGCCTTTATTTTCCCCGTACGTTACGCCGCCGGGAGAATAATCGTAGTGGAGCTTATGTCGTGGGGATGCGGTGGCTTAGCAGCTAGAGCGTTCGCGGCCTAACAAGGTGAACCGGGTTCGATTCCCGTCGGGGTTGCTTCCGGATTTTTTTTCAAATCATGCCGTATGATGTCGATAGTTGGCGATTTTTCTCGGGGATCTCCCGTTTTCCACGCTCTTGCGTTCCGGTGCTGCTCTACACTCGCCTCACTTCATCCTTATCGGTTCCCGAGACACCCCAATGTCGAGAGGCACCCAAACCTCACCACTCAAGTTCACGCTTATGTTGTATGACAACGTAAAGAGGCACATTAAAAAAAGGCAAACACGCGCATTGTTAAAAAAACCGAGATATGAACCTCGTTCTCCAGGCTGTACGGAAAAATTTTTGAGTAAGGACCGAATGCCAGCTACGACGTAACCAAGCTCCTTTTCACAACTTTGAACTTCATTCTTCGCCATTAGCGCTATGGAAACAAGATCACAGCACATTAGAACACACACAAATTACAGTTTTGGACATGCATACCTGTAGAGGTGTTTGGCTATTCCTCACTAATCTGTATTGTGAAACCAATCTCTCCATCAGCTGATGCGAGGCCGTTCGGCGGAGTTTTGTGGCAGTGTAGTCGAGTACGTATGTAACTTCATGATAGCGGCAGTGTTCTATTGTAATACTAGCTGTGCCCACGGGTCCGCTCGCGTGGACAAAATCATTGTTTAGGTTTTTTTTTTTGTAATAAAGTTAAATTTTACCTACTGTTAATATTTTATACTCTATGCATATTATAAAACTCAATGTATCGATGAATTAAATGGTAAAAATACTTATTAGTATTTCTCTATTATAGAGATATATATATGCTACCGCTCAGTTTTTTTTTAGATCTTTTTATTCTACACAATGCTTTACTACACGATATTGTTACATCTTTAACGGGGTTTTTTTTGACAGCGTATTACAAGAGAGCGCGCTGGCGGCAAACTTTTTTCCAACTTGATCCTATATTATCGTTTGTAAATTTTTTTAGATAATTTCTAGCGATAAAAAAGTAGCCAATATTAACTTTCAGCCCTCTAACTATTTCTGTGCAAGAAATTACGTCGATCTGTTGCGGCGTTGCATTGTTATTCCGTTTGTGTATTTTTTCATTTTCCAATAAAAATTTCCCCGAGGGAATGAGACTTTTTCTCGGGATAAAAAGTAGTCTATGTCACTTCCCGGCCCTCCACCTATCTCTGTTCAAAAAATCACGTCGATCCGTTGCTACTTTGCGACGTGAAAGAAGGACAAACAAACAAACAAACACACTTTCGCATTTATTATATTAGTTAGCATTGTGGCGCTTTCTGCCGGCTTTCATTAATTCTTAGCGGTAATTGGTGTGTGCTCACAGCCTTTATTTACATGGCTATAAGTGTAAAACACAACTTGTTTTGAGTGGAATAACTAAAAAAAACAAATATTTGACGTAAAAATTTTTTTTAAACGTCTAATATTTATTTTGTTCTAACATAGATGTGTGTTTCACAACAATTTGAAGGATTTACTTGCCTCACCACCAACGATTTGTATAAAAACGTACCTTGTAATTTTAGTACATTTTGTTTTGCTGGATGTGAATTATTTTTTAAATTTTAATATGCTGGTGTAAATTAAGGTTTTATAATAAAGTTTAAATCTAGCTTCCATTTTCTCTTTGCAGTCATGTCAAAGTAAATGCGCTGCTCAATCAAATTATTGCTTTATTTGCTACTATAACAAATTTTTTTCCCACAACACTAAATAGCTGATTTTTTACTTAATCAAATATAAATATACCATTTGATTAATTTTGACAAAAATAAAAGAACCAAATTTAGAACTTGTGGAGTTTTTCTCTTTGGCTGTTGGTTTTTGAACTATAGAAACCTATACCACAAACTTTACGATTATTAGAGTGCGTGCTTAGTAATGGGCACCTAGACTAACACTAAACACAATTGGGCCGGATGAGTGTATAATTTTTTTATGTATTTTTTTCCGTACATTAGAAGCTCGCAAACTGAAAGAAATACATCACCTTTAATTTAAAAATAATGTAATCCTTATAACTTTTGGATGTATGAAAAACAATATGTTTGAATGCAGTTGCACTCCTGACAATATCAGAGTTTATTTTGTTGCTCTTAACTATTTTTTTTAACAATTTGAACATTTTAAGATAATAAACTAATAGGTTCTTAGGTGTTTCGTCTCTTCTATCGTAGAATATACACTGAAGAGCCAAAAAAACTGGCATAGGCGTGCGTATGCAAACAACAGCGGTATGGAACCAATCAGAGTAACGCGATGCGGTCGGCAGCTAGATCTGTTGCTGCTGCTACAATGGCAGGTTATCAAGATTTAAGTGAGTTTGAACGTGGGGTTATAGTCGGCGCACGAGAGATGGGACATAGCATCTCTGAGGTAGCAATAACATTTGGATGCTCACGTACGACCATTTCACGAGTTTAGCGTGAATATCGGGAATCCGGTAAAACTTCACATCTTCGACATCGCTGCGGTCGGAAAAAGATCGTGAAAGAACGGGACCAACGACGACAGACGAGATTCATTAAACGTGACAGACGTGCAACCCTTTCTCAAATTGGCGCAGATTGGATTTGTGGACTGCCCTGCAGGATTCATGTTGTGAATTGCCTCCTGCATAACTTCAGACCTTAGTCGAGTCCATGCCACGTCGTCTTGCAGCACTTATGCGTGCTCGGGAGGGCCCTACACGATATTAGGCAGGTGTACTAGTTTTTTTTTTTTTTTTTTGCTTTTCAGTGTAGTAGCCTATATATTTGGTTATATTCATAGGTAAAAAATAAAGCAGCATAAATTAAATATCGTACAAGGCTGACCTTAGCAATCTCAACTGTAGAGAAAGCTTAGGTTTTTAAATAAATTTACCTCTTTTTTTTTAGATTTGCACTATTTTTAAATTTGTTCTTGTGCGCGATGATGTGCTATTGTAAGGTCAATACTTTTTTGTCCTGCACTTTAACTTACGCTCATTTTAATGTTACAATCTGTGAATAAACCAGTTATTTAGCGTGATTATTCCTAAAAAAAATTTATAGCAAAATAGGCCCACGCCTTTGATGGTTACCATGCAAACAAAAACAAAATTCTCTGTATATATTAATTGTAGGTTTTTATTACTTTCTAAGCAAATCCGATTTTATTCTCCGTTGCCCAGAAGTAAAATTTGTGAACATTTATCTCTGGGTTGCTAAACAGTTTGAACTTAATTAAGTTAGGGGTTTCACAAATTCACCTGAACTTTTTAGGTACATAAAATTGTGAAGAATATGACATTTAACAGTTACTGTTGTTTGCCGCAGATTGTTCACGGTTAAATAAAAACTTGCAATCAACCTTTAAAAAAATGTCTCTGCTCCTAGCTGCATGCATTTGACGCAATCACGAAGTAGTTCCATGATTTTTCGACGTATTTAAAATCTGATGTTGAAACTTGTGAAAAGTCAATTTATTTAACTTTCTTTTGTTCAGTGTACATAACAGCAAGAATTGATACATTAGAAACATACTTTCCCCTTGAAAAATTTTCCACTTTGACTTGATCAACGCAAGAATGAATTGATGAGATCCATAACAGTAACGTTACATATGGTGGAAGGATACGGAATGTGCAATAATGTAGATATTCAGCAGGGAATTATAAGTGCTCATTCAACCCCGTGCCGCCTGAATTTGCTTTCATATTATGTATTAAGTGGTTTAAAGAATGCTACGCCAGAATATTATCTATTTTTAAATAACTTAGCGCTAGTAGCTCATCCCCACACATCGATATGTATTTTAATATAATTAGTACAATGAAACTAGCAGTTGTTGATACTGAAATTAACTGGCAATTTTAACAAATGTTATATTCTAAACTTACATTGAGCTTAACATAACACTCAAATACAAGTTTTCAAGTAACTCTTATTGCTTGTCATCCAAGAAACTTATATATAATCTTTAAATATATTTAAAAACCTATTTTTACAGTGAATAACTCACCAGAAGTCGAGAAATGTTTGTAGTAATTTAAAACGTTTACTGCCTTCTGTGAATCTAAACTGGTTACAATAATGCTAATTATTGACTTTCATACAGATTGTATTAAACCTAGTTGTACTACTTACACAATTACATTAAAGTCACACTTACTTTTAAAAATACGATTCCTTCAATTAATTAAAAAATGACTGTACCAATTACTGAAACAACACAAATCAAATGCTGTAAAATTGAGTTTTATTATTTTACGTATAAGATACTAGGTACTTGAATGAAGATTTTAGATACAAAATATTGTATTTCAGATCTCAATTGTATAGGCTCTTCTAAAACTATAATTACATTCAAGAGCAATTTTTTTTACAGTCTAGTGAATTTTGACTATGAGTTAATTTCACATAAAATATTTTAGTGAAGTAAACAACAGTACGGTCCATTTTTTTTTTTAAACAAAACTGACTTTACTTCTAAGGCTTATAGTAATGTAGTAACTTGTTTTCTTGAGATTAATGGTTCCTGAAGAATGCAGAGTTGGCGTGCTGCTTGGAGGATTACTCTAAGCTTCGTCGCCTTTAAAACATTTTTTGCTGAAAAAAAAAAAAAGCAGCTCTTAGTATAGGTATTTTCTGCGTACAAGCTTTTGAGTGACTCATTATGGAATGCAACTTATTGCGCTTTCACTCTTTAGCTTATCCACAGAGGAAAAGGAGGAGAAGTATTGCATTGACTGTCATTACTAATATTTGGTGGAAGGACCTCTTTTTTTCAAGCTTACAAAGAAAGTGATACGTACAAAACATTTTTTTTTTGTGCAAAGAGAAGGTCAAATTCTGTGATTCAGTTACTCACTGGCCAAATTAGACATACGAATACATGAAAAAAAAACTATATTCATACGTACGAAATTTTATATTAATAATTTGAGTATTACCGTTCCCACGTGTGATAGGATTGGTTTTAAATTCTGATTTGCAAGTAGAGACGCAAATCAGTGAGTGTTCCATAACGTCTCAATTAAGTAACGTATAGTGAGGTGTCTTAAGTACTTTGTTATTGCTACTGCGAAGAAACGCGTGGTTTGATGCATTTTAAGTAATTATATAGTAAGGGGTACTGATTTCTTTACGTTGAATATTTTGAAGCGAATTTTAGGCGCATATGTGTAAGGCTGTATATGTTTCAGTATGCAACTTGCATAGCGTTTACTATATATTGTACGAATATACTGAAAAGTAACAAAACAGTAAAATGACTGCTTGTAAGAGACTTTTGGATAAGTGTTTCAGTTCATTATTCTTATGTAATTTATTTTGACATTTGCTCTTCCGTTTATCTTATATTACTATATGTTGGGCATACTTTATTTTTGTTGTTAATAAAAACGCAAATGCTATGAAAATGATTCCACAAAATATTTTTTTCACTGAATTTGATTATTAAGAACTCAACATGTTAAAAAATTTTTGTCAACATTCGATATGGATTAATTTTTTTATTCCGCAGAAAATAGTTATTATTTGAAATAATAAATAATTAATACTTCTTCGGGAACATACTTTTTTTTCCCCATGGTGACATACTAAACTTGCACTATCAATTATTTCGAACCCATCCGACCAGTCCAAAGGTGCAGAAGGTGAATCTCGGAGGGGTTTTCAACCCCATTCCCCAAAACAATTATCTGTTTAGTACTTCAATAAGTAGGGACACCCGAATTTCGCGAAAACGTTTCCGCACATGCTAGGTTTCAATTACCTACTTGCTTATTGGCAGCGTGTCTTTGTGAGAAAGCCATATTTCTACTTAACTGGCCAATTAGAAACAGGTAACTTCAATACTGTGCGTCTGTAATTCGCGGGCATGCACATAAGAAGCGTAACACGGAATCCATCCAATCACGAAAGTGAATCTGAGCTAAAGTGATATGAAATATAACTGGGTCGTGAAATTTTTTTCGTGAAATTCGGGTGTCCTTATCAATAAGAACCTCTAGGCTACTTATCCAATATATTAAAGTAATCAATTAGTTTCTGTGTTCAAAAGTAATAACAAGATTATTATATTCTACACCAAGGGTTCAAATCACATATACCCCGTTTGGATTATTATATTACCAGTTATTCGCGCAGTTCGTGAAAATAATGAAAAAGAACAATAGCATGACACTACCATGTGCCGAATTGATGCAATGTATGTTTAACTGAAACCAGTTGTAGCATGTTGAAGTGTGGAGGACGTGCTATAAAAATACGGTTTTGAGGGTCTCTCTTTACAGGTTCTCCAAGATAGTTGATTGCATTGTGGGGATACTAATATATCCCATGCAAAAAAAAACATTTTTGAATGTTCTTTCACTGAACTGATTTTTTCCTGAACTATCAACATACCGAGAAGAAATATGTTTCAGTATAACAAAATTGTGTCTTTAAAAATATATTGTTACTTTTTTTTTTTTTTTTTTTTTTTTTCATATTACACAGATTTGGAGAGTTTTGACAGAAATGGTTTTTTACTGACAGGGTTTCTCGAGATGATGTGAAATGCTCAAGCGTAATTTTATCATCAATAAATAAGAATAATTATTAGGCATGTTTGGTTAAAACTTCACGACTTCCGTAAAGTTACTGAGCACTTCTCAATGTCACTCATGCGGTTTTCTGTCCAGTTCAGAACTGTGGCCGACCAGCGTAGCGTACCGCCAAGTAAATATCTCCTTAGAGCTGTTACCGTCTTCGATATGGCCAAACCACGCGCAATACAGATATTTTAACCTGGGAAAGGTACACTGTCTTTTCCTACATTGTATCGAGACAACATACTCGTACTGGTCTTAGTTAAACATTTCCTATAATAATGACAAATATGCTTACGCACGTGGTACGTGCAACGGAAACTACTTACAGACATCATACACTTGCAGATGGTTTCACTAGCCTCCATGTTTGGACCGCATTCCTTTACTTTCTTGGCAACTAAAACAAAGAGTAATATTTCAGTCAGATGTCCAAGAATCTTCTTTAGAAGTGTGTTCGGCCTGGCAGTTGCCATGGCCGAGTCGCATTCGTTAGGTTACGGCATGTCAAAATGCCTGGAAAAAGTGGAGGGGAATGAGGAAATGATGAAGGCTATCGGGTTTGATTGAGTCTCTTTCCAGTGAACAATTTTAAGAGGTTATATTTTTTACCTGACAATTTTAAATTTTCTGTCAAAGGGTTAGTATTTTTGACATAGTTTTGTGTG
>NQII01001180.1:433825-535888 GCA_002778355.1 Clitarchus hookeri | reverse complement strand
TATATATATAGTACTAGGAAAATGCCTTTCAATAGGTGCTGTCAATAAACATAAAGTTATTTCATCCATGAGGATTAACTTTATTTTTGGTGTTAGTAAATAGTATTGTATTCAAGTGTCTCTTGTCACGGAGTGAAAGCACCTGCAGGAAACCCCACCACTCCATGGCAGTGACTTTCAACTCTCCTTCCTTCCATTCCACTCATTTATGTAAAATGGGTCTTACCAAAACCTTCAAGCAGTAGAGTTTAAATAGCACACTACAAACAAACAACGCAGTCACAATGAATTGCGACAATTCAACCATATCCCAATACGAATTGGAATATAAGATAATTAACGCCCAAAATTGTGAGAAATGATTAAACAAACTGTAAGTTTTCTTTTCTTTTATCTAAGGACTTATTTAGCTTTTTTCTTTTTTTTTTTTTTTCATAAACGGCCCATATAAAGAATACTTGCATTATAAAAATAGAAATAGCCAAACAGGCTTTAAAATGCATTAGAATTATAATGTTTGCTATGAAAATAACATGAAGTTACATTTAATAATGGAATCCTATAGCAATACAAACTTAGCCCTATTGTAACAATAAAAAATTACAGAATATAAAAAAATCTTATTTTAAAATTTTTCCCTATACATGCCCTATAAAATGCTTTCATCAAATGCGGTAGGATATGCCTTCTGCCATGTTATAATGTTCTCATAGTGAGGGCCCTCCCTATCCATTCTATCTCCCAAGAGGAAATAAAACCCATTTTATAGTCGGGAAATACGATGACCAGGGTATTGAGGAACATCGCAAATGGTTTCTTTGTGGTTCGAGTCCAGTAACATTCAAATCTTGATGACGTCGAAGGTAGCGTCGAAAGGATGCTATACGCCATCCATACACGTAGGTAGGAGGGGGTTGTGAACCTCGTGGTAAGGGGTGGGGATAGCCTCAAGCCTCCACGTCGGCAGTTTGCGCTCGCCTGCGTCGGTACCAACGTGCACGACGACTTACGTCGAACGGGTCACCAACTAGGTAAGCCTCAACTCCCTCGTCGATCTTTCCCCGTGTTAGGACGTACAATTACGTGCGCTGATATTTATACTGGATGTACGGTGATCCAGCACCGTCACACTCTGTAACATCTTCCGTAAATGTTTGTATAAAATTGGCTAATTTTCTTTATCTTGTTAAACTAAAGCGTTAAATTCAATAAAAATACCTTAACAATAAAATAAAATTAAATTTTACGAAATGTATGGTTGTAGTCGAAGTGTTATCTGAACTCGTACATTTATTCCCCTTAGTAGAGATTCTTGGAAGTGTCTATAAGAGTGTCTATCGGATACATATGCATACAATATTGATAAACAATTAAGCCTGTTTTTCCGTTACCATGAAAATACCTGAATAAATATCAGTATAGGAAAGAGCCTGCGTTTATCAGTATTTGATAACTGTATCACAATGACCATTAAATATATTACGAGGGCTGATTAAGAAGTCATGGTTATTATTGTTTATCTCAAGAGAATGATCCAACTCAGGAAGTGTAGTATGTACGTTGTAAAAGTGACACTACATGGTGTATGGATGCAGGAATGTCCGGCAAGGAACAAAGACAAGCATGGCGGCCTAAAGTCACTGTTTAATTGATTTATTCTCGTACAGCCTGTATACACTCATTTGAACGGGTACGCATCGTACGTCTATGAGCTGTTTAACATCCTTCAAAGTAGTCTCCAAGATTGTCCACGGTACGTCACTGTGTGTGTTCCCCCACGTTGAACTGCTGTTGCCGTCAGATGGGATATGAGTGCATGCGTCCTACCGTCAGCACGTTCCCTGTGTCAGTTGTTGGATGACAGCGGTGCGAAATGGACGTAACCAAAGTCGAACAGCGTGCTTACATCAAGATAGCCGTACGCTGGGGCCGCAATGCACGCGAATGTCATGAAGAGCTGCAGGAAGCATTGGGTAATCGTGCTATACCCTATCGTACAGTGGCAAGGTGGGTAAAGGCCTTCAAACAGGGAAGTGAGTCAACAGCTGACCTACCTCGCAGTGGACGTGCTGTGTCAGATGACCACGACGTACGAGTGGCTGGGGTCTATCAGTGCCTAATGGACGACACTCGCTAGACTGTTATGGAATTTGCCTAGCTTACAGGTATCCCTGCGTCGTCAGTGCGTCGAATTAAATGGCGAGACTTAAATGCACGGAAGATTTAAGTGGGTGCCACATCACTGAACTGAGGTAGAGAAGTGGAACCGATATGATACATGTATCAATCTGGAATGTTTTCACCGTGAATGTAATGTCATGCTGAACCGCAACATTGTAATTCATAAAACATGGCCATGAGCATACGAACCCGAATTGAAGCGACAGTACAATGAATGGTGTCATCCTGGATCACCACGTAAACACAAGGTACGACAAAACCCGTCACCCACAAAGCTGATGATAATTTTGGCGTATGACAATCGAGGGTTTTTAGTGTGACATCCAGTTCGTGAGGGCTGTACTGTAAATGCACCGTACTGCCTGTCATTTCTGCGGTACCAACCTCGTCGTGCAGTTAGAGATAAACGTCGTGAACTGATGGACAACGCCATAGTCTTACATGACAACGCTAGATCACATACGGCAGGTAGCGTTAAACGTTGTTTATGACGTTGGGGATGGGAGGTGTTTCCACACCCCCCCCCCATATTTACCCATTCATAGTCCACGTGACTACGATCTTATTCCCAAAGCGAAGAGGCCATTGCGTGGTAAACGCTTGACCAACAAACAATACATCGTCACAGCATTTTGACGAGAGGAAGCGTACATTGACCGATCTCATGCTGACGATGGTATTTCCCGCCTGCCTCATCGCTGGAAACGAACCGTGGACAACCTCGGAGATTACTTTGAAGGATGTTAAACCGCTTGTACACCTACGATACGTTCCCGTTCAAATGAGCGTATACAGGTTGCACGAGAGTAAATAAATTAAACGGTGATTTAAAGCAGCCATGTTTGTCTTTGTTCCTTGCCGGACATTCATGCATCCATACCCCATGTGGTGTCACCTTTACAATGTACTTGTCGTACATTTTCAACTGTACATAGTATATTACCTGAGTTGGATCATTTTCGGAAGATAAACAACATTTGTCATGACATCTGAATCAGCCCTCGTATATGCAATTAAGACATGATAATAGCAATATTTTACGTACTTTGAGCTTTGCAGGTCTCACCAGCTTTGACCATCTTCTCTTTCTCTGCTTTATTGCGCCCGAATTTTTTGCTCATTTCCTTTACTCCGTCCATGCTTACCTGGCAATCGTTATCAATCTGAAAAAATAAGCAAAACGCATATAAATGTTAGGAAGTCAGCCAATATCACCCTCTAAACAGTATTAAAAGAAATATATTACATTTGTACAAAAACTTTCCACAGTACTTTTAGGTCACCAAATTTTTCTTCTCCTGGCAATTTTTTTTTCAAATTACTGATTTTAAATGACGAAATAATCAGAACTACTCAATAAATTTAGAACACAATACTAGTTGATAGGGTTAAACGATTTCCCAGTTTCTCATAGCAATTGTAAACCTCCAGTTTTATTAGAACATATGTAGGGTTTTGGAGAAGATTATTAATAAAAGAAAATTTCGGTGAAAAATTTTCTTACAGTGATAGGCTGGCTATATATTTGTCCGTTATGAAAGTAGGTAGCAGTATACCCATTAAAAAACTTTTGTTATACCACACTGTAAGTCAGAATCTGTTATTTTACTCAGTGAGTGAGTGAGTGAATATATTTGGGCAGCTCTTAACAGCTAGGGCTTGAGAGCGATGAGGCTCATTGAGGTGAGTATGGGGAAACGCCGGAATGAAAAGGCGGGGGGAACGGGAGATCTCCGAGAAAACCTGCCGACCAGCGGCATCGTCCGGTACGATTCCCACATGAAAAATCCGGGGGTGACTCGGCCGGGAATTGAACCCGGTTCGCCTTGGTGGGAGGCGAGTAAACTAACCGCTCAGCCACCGCGACCCCAATTTGACTAATTGAAATAGCGTTTAATGAAAATTTTATTAATAGTCTGCTTCTGACTAGTTAATCAGTAATGTATAAAAGGAAACAGAGAAAAATCTTAATCAGTCACAATTCATGCGACAGTAAATTTTTAGTTACTAAGATATTCACTATAATTTTACGGCTTCAACTGAAGAAGGTTACAATTTTGTTAAAGTAAGCAATTTTCAGAGCTTCAACTTAACAATAGGAGATCTGCTTTTGATACTTATTAGTAAATCAATTACTCTTGAAAGATTTTGGACACTTGTGTTGAAACCATTTCAAATATAAAAGTTGTTTTCATACTATTAGGTGCTGCTCACAGGATATGTACTACGTAAGGTATGAAGAAATATTGAAATGTTGCATAACATTTGTCGGCTTTTTTAGTTCTCCCGTCATAAAATGCCTCATAAAACCTTTTTTTTTTTAACAACTTTAAATGTTTTAAACGAGTGTAAGAAAACGTTCTGGAATACATCCTGAACTTCATCATAGCCCAGCAAACGTGTTAAATTTGATCTTATTGTTTGTTCCTAAAAATAAGCATGTTTAGCCGCTCATGTGTTAGGCTATGTCCTTAGTGTTCCTGCGAATGATATCAGCAGTATGATTTACCCATTAACTTCCTTGACAATACAAATATAAACTCTTTTTATTAAGGTCCGGCGATTTGTTGTACCATGGATTTGTCCCTGCATGTCTTATTTACTGTCCTTCTGGGTGGTGTACAGATTGGTTCATGATTTGCGTCTGAAATTATTAGGGAATAATAAGAGTGGTCTTTTGTAATCTGACGGTACGTCATCAAGCAGGAGAGACTGATTTTCAATGTAGTTCCTGTAGTGCGTCTTGTTTTACCATCTGGGTTACTGAAACAGTCTGACACACATTTAAATTCCACTCCAAAACTAAACACATACTGACGCTGATGTTAAGAGACTGTTATTGCATGGAAGTCTTACTTCGCAATCCCAGTACATGAAGTGTATCATACCATCACTTGTGAACTTTACTGAACGAAGTGGTGCAGTGGTAACTGACAAGACTCGCATATAGGAGGATTCTGTATCGACTTCGGATCCGGCCAACCTGATTATCTTTTTCCATTGCTTTCCGAAATCACTCCTGGCGACGAAAGTTGAAACTGTTACTTAATAAAATACGTGGCCGAATCCTACCAGATCCTAGGTTTTCTGAGTAAACTACTCAATTTATAATTACCTCGGTATGGACGAAACGTTGAAAACCTATCCCGGTGAATTTTTTACTTATGATGTTTTTAATGTCCACTCTTAATGCCAGGAGATTAATTGGGAGACAGCTTCGATATTAAACAAACCCAAATATAACTTTAAAAATTTCCACACACATCCATTGTAAATACGGGATTTAAAACAGGAACCTGATGATCTAAAGGTACTTTTTGGTTATCACCATCATTTATTAAGTTCCTATCACTATTTCAATAAGAATGCCGTCTAAGTTCTGGACATTATTATGGCATTGCTACCATTTATATATATATATATATATATATATATATCAGGTTCACGTTTGAATCCCGTATTTACAATGGATGTGTGTGTGAAATTTTTTCGATTTATGTTTGCGTTCGTTTAATATCGAAGCTGTCTTCCGATTAGTCTCCTGGCCTTAAGAGTGGACATTAATGGTATTGCCCCTATACAACTCTATTGCAGAGCAAATGCACCTCCGCCCCCTTCTCTCTCTCTCTCTCTCTCTCTCCATATATATATGTGTGTATATATATATCAGGTTCCCGTTTGAATCCCGTATTTACAATGGATGTGTGTGTGAAATTTTTTCGATTTATGTTTGCGTTCGTTTAATATCGAAGCTGTCTTCCGATTAGTCTCCTGGCCTTAAGAGTGGACATTAATGGTATTGCCCCTATACAACTCCATTGCAGAGCAAATGCCCCTCCGCCCCCTTCTCTCTCTCTCTCTCTCTCTCTCTCCATATATATATATATATATATTTATATATAGGCATTGCCTCTGCACTAGAGTGGTACAGGGGCAGTGCCATGTCCTAGTATCCGAGAAAGGTGGCCTACATGGCCGTGTAAAGAACACGCGTTGTCATATGTAGTATACGTCGACGTTCATGCCACCCCTTGCTTTAAAAAAGAATGAGGTGTACGCCAGACGTTTCTTATGCCACTGGTATCCCGCTACCTTGAAGGGCTATATAATCACGTGATTCATGCTAATAGTTGGCATGTAAACCGAACTACTGGCTGTGTTTTTTGGACTACTAAGCACAGGGCCTGAAACTTATTGTGAAGAATTTCAAAGGCCAAGCAAATGGGCATTCGGCAGAGCCGGCAGTGAAAATACACCAGGATGTTCCATAAATTGAGTTGAGAGATTTGGGCGACTCTTAACAACGAGGTCTTGAAAACCGATGAGGGTGAAAATGAAAAAATGTGAGAATGGAGCAGCGCCGGAATGCAAGGGCGGGGGGAAGTAAGAGATCCCCGAGAAAACCCGCTGACCAGCGGCACCATCCGACACATCTCCTACTTGCGAAAATCCGGCGTGACCCGGCCGGGGATTGAACCCGGTTCGTCTTGGTGTGAGGCGAGCAGTCTAACCTCTCAGCCACCGTAGCTCCCTTCCATGAGTTTGTTAGCATCACTGGTAAAGGATCAACGGTAATTGTTAAAAATACGACTGCTGGAGGAGATGCGGGGACTCCAATATTTGTATAACAATGGTATGTGCAGTTAGGGACAACATAAAATATGTGGCCTAAAGTAACTGATCATCCCTTTGCTTCGAATAATAATTTCAATAGAAAACTGTATAAGCGGGAGCGTAAATGCTTGAACAACACCATACACAAGTTTTCTGTCATAATGGGTCAGCAGAAAGGCATGTGTTAGAAGAGAGCGTGTTATGAGGGGACCATAAATTTCGATATAGGCTGTTCATATTAATTGAGCAGTTTTTGAACCAAGCCTTTCTAAAATGCCACTACCGATACAACAAGTACAATGACTGGCATGCACGCAGTAAAGTTGGAAACGACCGATAAAAGTGGTTCAATGTCTAAACGTTGAATCGAAAGTACCAGGTAGACATTTGTAAATGCTAATATTATTTTTCTTATTTCTGTTTTTCTAATGCATCTAATTGTTAAAGTTAGACAATACGTAAAATTTTTACCTTTCCAATAGTTTCATAGTTTCACTTGCCCATAGCAATGTTAATTTTACGTCTGGTGAAATAATACGCAATGTGCATACACGCAGATCTTAAGCAGGGCTTTCAAATGTGCTCAGTTTACAGTAAACAACCTTTATGCAGTCAGAGAGATGTATCAGTAGTTAAATATGCCTCGATCTACTGATGCCGATGACATTAAGTGGAATAATCGTGAAAGCATTGACCTCAAGTAATGCTCTAATAGACCTAAGAAACTAACTTACCATAACCAGCTAATTCTGAGCATGTTATTCGAACCAATTGCCAGACAGTCATGTCAAGATTTGCAGAGTACTTTCATCGTAGTCTGCAGAGGCCAGTGATAGGACGGGGTTAGGACTCTCTGCCTCGAGGTGTTAGTACCTGGTTTTCATAGCCATATGCTGCTGGTCACAAGCACCAGTACCCGACGTCGTTCGGAGTTTGGCAAGTAGCGCCATCTTTTCACTGCGGAAGAATGTCTTAGCGAGTGATGAGTAATTGTGCATATCCCGAGATTTGACCGGCTGTGCATGGGTGTAGAGGGGCGGACCTAGTGGATGCCTGGCGAATGACGTTTGCTTGAGTATGTTTTGTCTGCAGTGATATTGGTTGGCGATCGTTTAACAGTCCGGGATTTTTTTATCTTGGTTTCGGTTTACGGCATTAGTGTTAATCGATGGATAGATGAGCTCTGACATTTTCCTATATATTTTGGAGAATAAGACACTTCCCACATTTTGGCTACACACATGCTGATTTTTCCAATGTATAGTCATGTCTGTGTATCTTGCAACACTAAGCCCCACGCCACTGATAAGGTGCCTCGCTGCGACTTATTGTGCGAATAATACTTTACAGTTGTGTCTTAATTTCTTGCCAACCACGTATCCTGTGAGCAGCGTAGTAACGGTTTGTTATAAACCTGTATTACAAAACTGATAATTGCTTATAAGCATTTTGCACCAGGAAATAATCTACTCTATTCTCATTTATTATTTACTTTTGAATGTTACAGCTTGTAACCGTTGTCTTTTCAGTTACGGGGTAAAAATTATTCGTTATAGGCGCTATTAAACAAATGTTATATTATTTAGCTTTGGCAACTATGCAATTTAGAATACTGTAAGTTATTGTTTGACAGAATATCAAAAAATGCAATTTTATGCCATAAGCTATGTTGCCGCATAATTGCAAGGCTTGATTGACAACTGAATCTAATTTTCCTCGGACTGACGATAAGACATTTACGATCAGGTCCAACTGAATATTGTTAATAATGTAATATTAAGACAGATTTATTTATAAATATTTTACGAAATGAGAAAGGGGAGGTGCAAGAATAAAATTTTGCCTAGGCATTATAAGGTAAATAAATCTAACTTTCAGTCAGTGAAACATATCTTGAAGTAACCAACGCGTAAATATTGATTTTGCTTACTTAGCTTATAACGTTTTCAACCCAACCTTTGATTCTTTGTACATTTCATAAGTGATTTCCGTATTATCGCAAATGTTTTTACATCTATGTACATTTTTCTTTCATTTATTAGTGCGTCGTCATAACGAAAACGTAAGTTCAGTATATTTGCAAGCAATATTATATTCATCTCATTACTTAATAAATCATGCTGTTTCTGTAATTTATTTTTTATTCAAATAAATATCTAAAACGCTTATCATTTTAAAGCTGTTTATAGTAATTCCTTCTCAACTATGTGCCCTGATTTATTTGTTACGAACACCTGAATATTTTTTTAGTAATCTTTTTTATAATTTCCTAATTACTAGTGCCGACTAAAATAAATGTTGGTGAATAACAGACAATTTTTTGTTCATGTGTCACATCAGTGTTAATTTATTGTCAACATAGGCACAATAAAAGAGGTTCATAATAAATAGGTACTCACCACACCTGCTTTCTTAGTGATACAGGCCATAGCTTTCTAAAACATAATAAACCACCACAGTTAAAACAAATAAATTTTTTTTGTAACAAAATAAGACAAATAATAAAAATAAAAATTTCTCACCATTCCTGATTCAGATTTCGGACATTTTTGAGCTACCATATCCATTTGCTCCTCTGAAATAAAAGAATTTCTTTACACATTAGTAAGTCCACATAATCTTTAAAGTTCAATTTATTTTATTAATGTGCTATAAATAGCTTACTGCTCTTTACATGAATTCGAATTAAATAATCTTGCTGTTCAGTAAAATCCCCTTTCTATTTCTACTTAGAATGAAAAATAAAAAAAGAGCGTGGAATGTGAAAGTGATATTACAGTCCAAACAATGATTTCTTTATCTCAATATTCAGCCTTATATCAGTAAACTAAATAAAAATTAACATTCTGGTTAAAGTTTGTCATCAAGATTTAAAAAAAAATTATCCAGTTTAAATACAAACATTATTTTCTAGTATACATTTCACCCAGTAATGTTAAAAAAACTAAAGTACTTTTACAGTATGAACATGAACGCCTCTAATTGAAGGTACTTTTTTGTATTTTAGTGCAAAATATATATACTGCTAATATTTATCAGTAAATTAGTATTGAATAATAATGCTAAAACTAGTTTACTCCTTCGCTTTAGGTTCGTTTATTTAAAATTCCTTTCGCATGTAAAATTTCATGTATTTTTTTCTCTCGTAAATTTTCAGACAACGAAATGGAAACTATTAATTGCTATAAGTAGATATAAAATGGGACTTCGAGCGCAGGATTCTAGGAGTAGGAGTTCGGAGCTCCCAGCCAACTCAGCTGATCTTACAGGTGGAGGTCGCAGTCGGCGGCCTAGGGCGGCTGTGTTATCGACAAGATGACTTGTTTAACCCCAAAACACAATAAGAAATTAATTATTTTGCCTAAACATAACTTTTTTCCCACCCCCCTCCCCCTCCCTGGTAAAAAGTTTCTATTAAATTTTCAAATAAACAAAGCCGTTTCGAGGCTACTCAATGCAAGATACGAAAAGTCCTCAGAGTAGCAAGCGGATACGAGGTTATTAGTGGAATGAGCCACTTTGTCCTCAGAGGAGTAAAAATGGATTCGAGGCTTAAGAATCTATTGTAGACTGTTACAGCCACATTTTCTTCTTACGAAACTGACTGGATATAATGGCAATACTGCCAAGTTCCTCTGTCTTAAACGTTCACTTCTGACCACGAGTATTCGCATAGTGCATAAACAATCTACTTATATGTATGAGAAAGACTGGCAGGACAGAAAATACATGCAAAACAAATATTTTATAACAGAGCAAAGAGGCATCAATACGAAAATCTAAAATCACTATCATGCTCATGCCTGACTGTATAGGACAGATTCGCTTCCAGGAACGTGGAATAATATAGTATTATTTGCCTGAAATAAGCGCGTATTAATCTTGTCTAGTGCCGAGAAAGCGTCAGACACTCGTGTTTGTAGACTTGTATTTTTTCTCCCTATGTTTACCTTTGATGGTGACAAATGTTACAAATGAACATTCAGCGAATGTTTACTATGCGCGGTTGATAATGACTGAAGTGCAGTGAAAAATAAATTGGAAGGAAAATAATTGTGCTACTTTACCAACGGAAGTGATTATAAAATCATGACTGAATTCGTTGCTCAACACTTCTAAATACCTTACGGGCTCACTCGGCTAGTGTGCGAGAATGTACATACACCTTTTTCAAAGACGGAGGTATGCTTGATATATTTTCGAGAGCAATTTGTTTGAGATATATTTTTCGACTCAGACATTGTTGATGAATGGACGAGTAAAGCGAGTCGAAATTTGCGATGCAAGTCGCGAATTGCATGTCGCAGTTATGAGCCAGAAATGGTAGGGATGGTTATTGTTGACTGGTTGCCTTTATCAAACCAGTGGGTTTCGTGCAAACGAGACTTGACACTGAATTAATAAGCGACAAAAAAAAGTAAATTGTATATAGTAGGAATGAAGCCCTAGTAGGACATGTGGGTTCCCATTACCTCACAAGACAAAACGCTACCCACTCTTGAGAGGAAAGAGAAAATTCGCAAGCTGTTGACAGGCAGTAGACTAATCGACTTTGATATTGTAGGGATATTATTATTAGAGTCGTATTGTGTATTATTCTACCTTATATGTGATTTTATTGGTACTTGAAAAACTGTCATTTTGAAAACCAGATGACTTTGAAGGTTCTCAATTTGTTTCTGGCAGAAAGTCGTATTCCAACAACATTTATTTACTGAAATACGCGTATACGTAAAAAAAAAAATATTTCCCAGAAACCTTTTTAGAACACAGTTTTAACATCTCGTCGATAGCGTGATCATCAGAGACGAAGCAAGTTGCTGAGAGAAGCAGGAGTGGGGAAGGAATCAACCATGGCCTGGAGTGATTTCGGGTATCATGTAAGATCAAAACCAGGATTGCCCGGACCGGTATTTGAACCCAGGTTCTCCAGAATGCGAGTCCACAGTTTGCTACTGTGTCTGCTTGCTCGGTGTGGACGAAGGTGAACGGCCTGACATCTATACCACTGCATTCCCTTCGTTTTCATACAGAAGAACTTCTCGGCCTTTGTAATTTTGTATTTTTACGTAGCGCTCTTAGCCACAAGGCCTTTCCGCCACTACGGCCGCCCTATTTGCGGGGGACAGGGATCACGCTCTGTCATCGCAGGTGCCCCAGCTTGGCGCCTGAGTTGAGCAGATTCAAAGCCCCGACCTGCTTCACAAGTAGAGCAAGGACGCACCCTTCCGCAAGTTTCCGATACCCTTGTACTCAGATACCAAGCATGTGGTCTGGCCTGGGTTCCCCTTCATCATCAGGTGAAAGAAGACCGTTCTGAATGCAAACATCTTGTACGCGCCAGTGGGAGACGTGTAGTGGATCAGACTGATCGCCTCCCACCCAAGCGAACCGGGTTCGTTTCCTGGCGGGTCGCTCCCTGATTTTCGCACTTGGGGATCGTGCCGGACGATGCCACTGGTCGGCGGGTTTTCTCGGTGACCTCCTCCCTTGCATTTTGGTGCATCTCCATTATCACCTCGCTTCACCCTCATTGACTCTCAAGACCCCAATTTCAAGAGCTGCCCAAAATCTCTCCAATATCCGCCTGTGTGGGGCAGGTAGGCGTTATTATTATGCTGTGTTTGCTTATGTGAGAGTTAACGGGACTTTCTATACCTAAACTCCTGTTGTTCCACTGAAGAAACAATTTCAAGCTTAGGAATTCTGGCAGAAGAGGAAGGGATGTGAGTAATCGACAGAGTTGGGGACTGTAAGAAATTGCATCTCAAAAACGGTTGTGTCTGACTATTCGTTTGACATTATTGTCTGATTTGTGTTGTTGTTCCTTGCTGCATTTCCAAAGTATCATCACATTTTTGTGGTTTTGCTTTTTGTTGGACTGGACAAAAACCATTCGATCCTTGTAGATATTCATTGCCGCATGGTTTTGTCGGATATTATGTTATGATATAATGTAATGATGCTGTTGGTTTTTATGTGTTTTTGTTCTTTCCTGAACACCAGACTAATTTAAATTTTATTTCGTGATGTATTCTATTTTACTTATTGTTTTGTAATATATAAACTGGCCTATTTATAACCTATCTAGTTATTTTTATTGAACTGATAACTTTGTTTTCACTGTTTATTGTTTGTTTATCACGTCATTTCCTATGTTTCCAGGATTTATAAAATGCGTTCTATATTTGTCCGTTACACACCTTGGAATGAAGTTCAACTTACTTTGAGAAAGAGAGTTCCCATCTTCGTTCTTACACTGATCTAATTTCTTCTTCAACATCGATACCAATTTTCCATTAAGTCCTCCTTCAGTCACCTGAAACAATGCAACAGAAATATTGTTAGAAGTTTTTGAGTTATATGCCAGCCTACACGTGATTTTAATCATTCTGATGTTTCACTTCGATTTCTTGATTTTTGACGATGTATTTAAAAAATACACAGGTAATTGTGATTTGTTTAACATTCCATTTTTTATGTAAACTAAATAATTAATTCATAAATTCAAACCACCATGAATTTATTTAAAAATTTTATTTACCTAATATTCTTTAACCAAAAATAACCTATTTTAAGTAATTTGGGGCAATGTTAAACAATAAAATAATTTATTTCTCAGACGTAAACTGAGTTGGGTCAACAAATTTTATTCAAATGTTTCATTATTTATATTTTACATTCAGGTCCTCATTACATTCGTCGTTTAGCATCGAGTGATAACGTAATTATTGTATGATATTTTTGTTTTATGGCTCTCTTCAATCACTATGTTAAAATGTTTGTATTATGTCAAAGTCAACGTTTTATTCAGTATTCATTATCTCAGTCAATTTATTCCCTAGTCATTAAACCGTTTTCATTCCCGAAATCACTTCATTGATTTAATAGGCTTATTATTGTTTATTGCATCGTAGTTATAGGCTGTAACAAAGTGACTGTAATTTATACGGGTTCGAACATAGTCATAAGATTAAATTCACATAAATATAATTTGTGAAACTTTACTATCGTTCTTAGTGCAATCTAACACTTTTAAAATATAAAATTACTATCCTATATAACCAGTGCCTATATAGACGAAGCCATATAGTTATTTCGTAACCTTCGTATTGTTTATGAATAGTATTTCTTAATTAGGGTGAGTTTATTCGCAAATCAGTTTGAGAAAATCGCAGACATTGGCAACGTTGTTAAAATTCTAGTTCTCAAAGAAAACAGTAAGGCTAAATGTTTTTATTGTATATAGCGAGGAAGTCATCACACACAAAGAATATATGTAATATTTAAAAATTGCTTTTTGCATACCAACCTGGGGTACCTCTGCGTGCTTTATCAATAATGAACTTCAAATTACGAGTAATCTACACCTTATAAACTAACACTTTTCATTTCCAAGTAATTTTTATTCTCATGATGTGACGCCTAAAATTATTATTTTTAACTTCCTACGATTACTGCCTGTCTTAGCTATTAGAAATGGCTACAATTTAATTCGGATGCTGATTAGGATAGTTTGTCTTCATTTTTCTAGGCTATTGTATTTTTTAATTCGAGCTATCGGCTTTCTGTATAATAATGAAGATGAAATTCTAAGTGACGAAATTCCGTCCTTATCTAGCAGAACTTAGCTATCGTTTCAACTGTCAGTCTGTCGACTTGGAAAGTTGAAGCGCCGATTAATAAAGGAATTTAAATAGCCTGTGTACAATGCCTTATGGGAATAAACAAAGAAATAAGGGTTAAATTACGCTAAAAACAGACTAAAACCACAAAACAATTAAACGAAGAGATATTAAATCATTAAAATCCTCGAATACATTAAACAATTTTGACAGTTAAACATTTAGATATCTTATTATTTGTTGCCTGACTTTAAGTGACTGCTACAACCATCTTTACTTCCTTGCTCTATGCCACTCTGTCCTCTATTAATTTATTTATGGTATTTTATTTATGTTTGTTTTGTGTAGTGTTTTTTAGCAATAGACAAAGACCATTTAAATTCTGATTGTAATAATAATGTACCACTGCCGTTACGTTTTAAGTATTTATTTTGTTTTAAAAGGCTATTCTTATTTCAATTCTCAAATTATTATTGATACTTTTTTTTCCGATATTTGCATTAATTTCAGCCTAACCTATGATACCATTTTACTTACTGAAAGAAAATGCAAATTAACGCAATTGTGCATTTTCTGTTGCAACGTGAGTGTAAAAAAATTGTATGTTGGAATTTTGTCACAGAAATAACAACTTAATTTTTTTTCGTCCAGGAATCTCGTGGTGTGGAGTGTAGACTATGGGAGACAATTTTGAGATGATCTGTATATGTTATAAGTCTGATTAGAAAAACAGAGTATTTTACTAATCGGAACTCTTTTTCACGAACACATTGAAAACGTGCAGAATTTATGTTTATATTCAATGTACCAATGCATTGTATGCTAATGAACACTCATCTACAGTAAATTTCATAATAGTGATTGGAAGCAGTCGGCAAATCCTTTACGCGGCGATTAATCCAAGGAAAGCGAAGGCACTCAATCACTTCCGCGAATTTCGTTCTTCTTATCTTCACTGCGATGGAAACGAGAACAGCATCTCCACTCAATATTCCACAGTAAATCCTTACCTCGAACACGCACACGAATATGACTAGTGTCACGGGCAAAACCCATCTCGAAGACGCCATTTCAACGGCAGCGGTGATACGCCAAGCAGTGCCACTTCCGGTAGATGGTCTATTTATTTATATAGCTCCCTGCAGTATTCTTGCTCACGCGGGACACATTTTCACTTCGTCATTTATATTTCTGTGTCCAGAGGCCTTCAAGCACCCTGCGCAACATATCGGTGTCCTTGTAAATAATTACAACTACATTTCAGTTCATTTTTGTACACTGCCGTTAATTGTGCGCTGTGATAATGTTGCGCATTGGATGCGTCAACAATAAACTGGGCGTGATGGGAGAGATACTCATCTATACATCCGGACGATTTTTTTTTTTTGTATACATCTGTGTGCTTTTTGGTGGAGGCATTAAAAACGGAAATTATACCTGCTTATTACTTCGCTACTCTTCGTGCGCTAAATTCTGCTGTCTATAATCTTACATCTGCCTTTAGAAATTTACGATTTTTATGTTCTTTGCAGAATTGTATGGCAATGAACTGCCAACTCTCCTCATGGCTCAGTCGAATCAACAGCTTAGTTATTAAATACACGCCATGTTGGAGAGCCCAGAGGTGCTGCAGGATCATCTCAAGGGTCTTTGCTTCTGTTCCCAATATACTTTCTGATGCTGCACGAATATCTCATCAACATGCCACCTTGTGTAAGGGGTAAGTCAACATCTGCCAACGTTATAATTAAACGCATTTAATTTCATGCTATAATCTCGGCGGTCACGAAAGGTTGGTTGCCCGGTTAGTTTCGGTCAAAGATTCCGTAAGAATATTTACAACAATGTTACGTCTTATTTAGCATTTCAAAGAACTGCTAAGAAAGTGGGAACTTTTACCTCATCATTATTATATTTATCGTAACTAATATAGAAATATTGACGTACTGTAGATATAAAATTTTCGACAACTGTCAAAGATTCCAAACAAAAATATATGCAATATAGAAGAGCATAAGTCACGTGATGTGGGGACAAACATTATAAGCATAAAACATGGAAAAACATAAGCATTACTCACCCATTTCTAGTAACGTGCAACCACTGCTAAAATATTTCATAAACCTATGAATCAAGGCATAATAAAGTATTGAGCTACCCTTAAATAAACGGTACTGTACGCAGGCAACTGAAGCGAATGAGAGTCGTGTGAAGTATAGCTGAGAAACATTTACAAAACTAACAAAACCTCGGTGTTCTTTTAATTGCAGCGTAAAACTGAATTAGTGCGTTATTTATATTTTTAACAATAAATGTTTACTGATTTCTGNAAGATTCCAAACAAAAATATATGCAATATAGAAGAGCATAAGTCACGTGATGTGGGGACAAACATTATAAGCATAAAGCATGGAAAAACATAAGCATTACTCACCCATTTCTAGTAACGTGCAACCACTGCTAAAATATTTCATAAACCTATGAATCAAGGCATAATAAAGTATTGAGCTACCCTTAAATAAACGGTACTGTACGCAGGCAACTGAAGCGAATGAGAGTTGTGTGAAGTATAGCTGAGAAACATTTACAAAACTAACAAAACCTCGGTGTTCTTTTAATTGCAGCGTAAAACTGAATTAGTGCGTTATTTATATTTTTAACAATAAATGTTTACTGATTTCTTCGGTATTTTTGAGGAATTAGCTATACCCTTGAATTTTGGTGTTTGATTATTATGCTCTGTTCACGATACGGTCGGAAAACATGTTTATTCCGGCAGAATGCGTTTAGTGTAGGGAATTAGGCTTAAATTAATTTTGTTTAAGTGGTTTTCCCTAATATGAAGCAAGCTTAATGTAATATCGAGTTTCAGGTTGCACAGTAATCCGTAAAATGCATAAAATATGATAAACCTCTTAATAGTGTTTATATCGTTTAATATAAATGTATTGTATAAGGAATGAAGCCGATGTAGATTTTCTATCTGTTTTTGACGATAGTTTCTAAGCCCATCTGGGTTTAAAATACAACTGCTAGGCAATCGTTTTTTCAGCTTTCTTCACACTGTCGCCACTTGTAACGGACAGTTCTGGGAAGAGAGATGGCAATTACATATTTTTATGATCCTTATTTTTGTATGTTATGGTTCATGGATCATCACTATTCATTAAATAAGCACTCTGTACTTCAATATCTGCTAATGCAGGATGTCAAACTTGCTCACGGCTCCTGATGTTCACTCATAAATACACTCTAAACCTGAAACAGTGAGAATTGAGCCAAATCTGTGAAAGTAGTGAACATTTAAAGACTGATAATCGGTGCCTGACAAGTAATTAATATGATGGCTGAATTTCACTAATTTATTTGTGATTCCCACTGAATGTCGGGAATTCCACTGGCATAAGTCACTTGTTCCCAGTTCATTTCCTTGATTTGCCAGTTGGCAGTAGCTTATCAACTGACTTTCAGGGAATGCTATTCCACTGATTGATATCACTGATTAGAGCGTAGAGTGTTTTATCTTACTAGCTGCCCCTTTATCTTCGCGACCTTCCCCACCACCCTCCCAGGCGCGCGTAGCGCAGTCATCCAAGGACATTACCGGTAACCGGTGATAGGAAGACGTAGCAGCAGGCGTTGGGACTGATGCCACTCCCGTCTCGAAAGATTTGGTCACCGCCTTCCTCTGCGAAACTCGAGACGCGAAGAATCTCCTGGGTCAGCTCAGCTATACAAGCCGCGGTATACCTCTGTGTCGGCCGTCTCGTATGGTCATTCGTGCCAGGTGTGTGTGAGATCATCGTGGAACAACGGGATATGACGCAGTGACCAACGAGTGTAATCTGCTATAGACCGTCCCACTCTTATATTGCAGTACAGTGTGAATGGCGCGAACCCTTGCATGATTACTCCAGCTTTGCGACGTAACTGGCAGGCTGAGTAACAAATGGGTGGCGAAGGAAGTGGCCTGGTTAAGAGAATTTTGTCTGTTTAACTCCCTGACAACTCTTAAGAGAATCCAATCCTGCGACGCAAAGCTAAGCGGCTCCTTTGAAACTGAAACATGTGAGAAACCCTATCATTGTAATTCCATGACGCGCACGCAATGAAAATGGCATATTTTATAGGGGCTGCAAAAAGATAACCTATCAGGCGACAGTGTACTCAGGAACAAGGACAGCGTCAACGACAGAAATGATGTATTGGAATGAGAGAGTGAATGTCCATTACACCGCACACTGCAATCTTAGAGTGAGACGCTCTATAGCATCGGGAGAGTAGAGAGTGAGACTGGCCGGCTGGACTGGAAGAAAGTAGGAGTTGATGCTTGAGTGACAGACATTTGGAAAGATGTTAATGTATAGCAATGGTCATTTTGATCGTATGTGTGTAATTAATAAGTAAGGATTAAATTACTCTAGATTGTATGAACATGATGATGATGACTTCCATTATAATTGATATTGGCAAAAATATTGTGCCCATTGATAGGAATAATAAGTGTTAGTAGAGAAAGGCNTGACTTCCATTATAATTGATATTGGCAAAAATATTGTGCCCATTGATAGGAATAATAAGTGTTAGTAGAGAAAGGCCGTTTAACGTTGTAAAATTGAGCATTCATAAAATTATAAATAAATACGTAATTTAATTATTTTATTTTTGTCAAGAGCTCCACCCACCACGAACGCGGATATGCCCTAGGCGATTTTTAAAACTGGTGTTAGAAGTGGGACGGAGGTATTTATTTGTGAGCGAAGTTATATCATAGTTTATTAACTAGCGAGATTTGAAAAATAAAATAGCATTATGTCACATAATTAAGACAGTCTCGTGCAAACATTGCCGAGAATTTTAACGAATAAAATGTTTGTCGAATTGCAAGTACTGTTAGCTGTAATAGAAGGGTTATGTAGCCAAGTAAGTGCAAGTATAAATAATTTGAAATAAGATGTAAATATTCAAATAAGTAGTGTGAACGACACACTAAATACCCAAGTTAGTAATGCGAAGGAAAATGCAAATGCTTTAAACGACAAATTAAACATAAAAATCAGTAGTGTTGTGAATAGTGTTAACAAAAATTTAACTAGTAAAATAATTATTATAAGTGAATAAGTATATAGAAATCTAGAATGTAGTAAGGAGTTAGATAAAACGAGAGTTGACTGTATGGACACAGAAATTGATAGTGTTAATGAAAGAGTAGACAGTTTCAGTGAAAGAATGGATAGTGTCGAGAATGAAATAAAACAGAAAAATAGTGCATTGAAGAAGGAATGGCAGGAACTTCTCCAGCAGGGGAGTTCTAAGCATAATGGAACAGGTGGAGAGTGTGGTTTCATATCTCTGAGCCGGCAGACACCGATAAAGTGAGAATAAAGGGCCGGTTTTTGTAGTCAAAATATCAACCTNGGGGGGGGGTCGCTATTAAGCCCGTCCCTTACGATGGCCAGACTCCTTGGCGCGAGAACCAGCACCAGTTTCAAACAGTCGACACCCTAAATGGCTGGTCAGACGAGCAGCGGGATTGCTATATCGCGGCTCTGCTGAGAGGCCCCGCACTGTTTATACTACAGTCTCTGCCAGAGCAACATTAACTAGAGTACCCTACACTGGTGTCGGCCTTGGAGCTACATTAAGGTGATCAAAAACTGCGAAGCCACACCGAGCGACCAGGGGAGCAACTGCAGAAGCTATGGCAAGACATAATGCGGTTGACCCACCTATCTCTGGAAGGGTGCCCCGAGGAGGCACGCAACGACATCGCAGTCGGCTCTTTCATATATACTATAACCGAAACAGAGGCATGACAATCAGTACGCCTGACTGCGCGTAACTCCATGCAGGATTCCCTGGTCTGGGCTCTGGAGGTGAAATCATTGAACCAGGTGTCAGCGCTCCAACGTCCAGTGCGGGCAGTGAGAGTGAGCGAAGACGACGACAGCTGTATAAAGAAAACACCGAAGAACTAGGAGATTGCCACAAACATCACTTCCAGAATCCGTGCTACAGAATTTCATCGCCATCCACCCAAAAATCCAGAGTGTAGGGCAAGTTGACATCTGGTACGCCTGAGAGCTTACTGCCCACAACAGCAGCAATGACACAAAAGACACGGGAAAGTAGGTAGCAGGAGGCAGGCGAGAGTATAATACATTAAGGAAAATTCTAAGAACGGATCTTTAGTGGCAAAGGTCAGTAACTGCTGGAGGAAAGGCCCCGATGTTCTTAAAGATAAGTTAGGTGAAACAGGANACAGTGCACTTGAAGCCTAGTGACCTTAGCCTAGAGCGCTATCTTTAAATAGCAAAAATAGAATATACCTTTTGAGGCTTGATGTACTACGTAGGCTGGGGTGATACTGACAGCTTGTCAGTTATAATGATTAATTTGTCTGACCTTGCTATTGGTCTTGAGGAAGGGGCCATAAATGGGATTTGAAAACAGTTCACACATGTACTCACATAATAATGTTCCTGAAGCTTTTAGACGACAGACTATCAAATGCCATCTACCAGAAGTTCTGGAGGAACTGCTTGTACCAAGAAGAGAAAATCTCAACTGATGACAGGAGAAGGCTCTCTCTTCATTACAGAAGAGAAATCGGGATGTCTTATNGCTCTCTCTTCATTACAGAAGAGAAATCGGGATGTCTTATCCTGTGGATCAAATTACCTTGGAAGAACTAATGTCACCTGTCATCACATTGGTAAAGGAGATGCCAGGTTCTGAAAGGAACCCCCAAGACGAATACCGCTAACTTCACACTAGGCAGGGGAGGGAATTCTCAAGGAAATTAAGGAATTTGTACAACAGTGATACAGCTCAAAAAATCTGACGTTTCAGATAGTTACTGTATAATATTCAGTAAAGAATTATCTTTTATGTGTAACTTTTTTACACTGCATATACTGATGGTTACACTTTTATGTGGGATAATTCAGCACGATGATGTGCTGGATTAAAGAACTTTATTTCTGCACAATCTTTCTTTTTGAAAAATAGCATATTTTAAGTTCTAACACTGTCGCACCGAGTTATCAATATGGTAGAACCATCAGTCAGCCATGGTTTTTTCCAAAAGCACTTGTGAATAATAAATATGGCTGTATGAAATTTTGGGTGGATTACCACCAGCTTAATAATGTGAGAAAGACAGAATATTATCCACTTCCAAAGATTGACAACACACTGAATAGCCTAGCAGGTTCACAATGGTTTACTACTTTGGAGATGTAGACTGGGTACTGGCTCCAGAAGAATGGACACGACAATACAAAGTTATGGCTTTTAGGTTGTGTAATGCCACTGTCAATTTCGAATGCCTGATGGAAAAAGTTCTCTCATTAGACACATGACAGGTGTACTTGCATCGTCGCAATTATACACACATTTGACGAGCACCTATCATGCTTAGAATTTTTATTCCAGAAAGTCGCCTCAGTCAGCAAGCAGATGGTTTGTAAGAAGTGCCTTCTTCGAAAGAATACGAATTTCTTGGCACATGTTGTGCAGGTCCACGGAATTGAAACAGACCCCGAGAAGACCAAAGCAATTAGGTAATTGCTGCCACCAACTCACAAGACCGAAGTGCGGAGTTTTCGGCTTATGTGCTTACAACCGCTGATTTGTAACTGGGTTCACCACGATTACCAAGCGATTGCATGGACTGACTGAGGCAAAAGGAAATTACTTTGAACCACTCAATTCCAAGTGCCTTTTAGTAAGCTAAAGGAAATTCTGATATCTTCCTCAGTCCTGGGTTTCCCGAACAGTGAAGGCGAATTCATTCTATATACTGATCCTTGTGATGTAGACATCGGAGCTGTGTTATCCCAGATTAAGGATGGGAAGGCGAGTCATCTAGTTTACTTCNGATTAAGGATGGGAAGGCGAGTCATCTAGTTTACTTCAGATTAGGTACTACACAAGCCTGATAGAAGCTCTAGTGGATACAGGATCTTCAAGAATATGATTTTAAAATACAGTGCAGATGTGGATGCTTTTACCCCAAAGCAGGTGCACTTTCTAGGAGGCCATATGAACCATTCTGTCGCCATTGTGAAAACCAGGAAGAAAAGAGTGGTGAATCAAACACAAGAATTCAGCGTTCAGTATTTTGGGATGAGTTACCTTCATGGATTGATGAGATCAGCTAAACGATCCCATTTTGCATACAGTGTAGGAAATGTGTTTTCTTGCCACGTCATAAACGCCTCATTGCGAAGTAGCGCTGATTAAACTAGTTTTCAAGCTTCTTCCAGAGACTAATGATGAGGTATACAGCTTATTCGTCTTCTGCACATGTACCCAACATTGACCTACCCCAATTATACACAACTGTCAAAGTCACATGGTCGACAGTGATGAAAATGTTTGCTTATATCTTAATTTTCAAATGACAAGGACTATTATGTGAGTATAATGCTTTTACATATTTGAATTTAATCAAACTGCATTACAAATTGGTTGGAGGAAGTATACGTTTATATCAAAGCATTTGTTTACACATACATTTTCTAAACTAAAAACCAAATAACGCCATTTTCGCTATACGTGTTGGCAAAAAAGCAGTTCAATGTTGGGACATGGAGATTGGTTGTGCGTAGCCAGCAAGATCGGTCTACCTCATATTTAGTCTATGGCTCCTTCATGTAACAGAGTATCCAGTATTAGGATATAATTTCTTTGACATGCGATAGCATGGAACCGAGTCTCCTTAGAGAATTGGCTAAGCACGACAGACGTCTTTTTGCAGTTCATTCGCGTGCTCTGTATATTAGTAAATAGCCTGTATTTTTAATTTTTCATACATGGCATGACANCTTTTTGCAGTTCATTCGCGTGCTCTGTATATTAGTAAATAGCCTGTATTTTTAATTTTTCATACATGGCATGACAGTTGTTTCATGGGGAAATGCATCAAAAAATTCACCGAAGAAGGCAGCTATCAATATTTAGAACAACATCTTTAGTGGTTCTAGTTGTATACTATTTTCTAGTGATAATATTTTATGTAGGTTAGGAAATTGTATTATTTTTTGCCAAAAAAAAAAAAACAAGCAAGATTTATAAAATGTTTCCTTTCAAGGGTTTTATCATATTTTAGGAAAATATTGTTAAATAAAATATTTTTAATCTCATTGTGCAAAATTCCAATAAAAAAATGTGTAGTATGGTATAAAATGAACTAATTCCATATTAAGGAAACATTTCCTAGCCATTTATCACTAGGTGTGATGTTATAACAGAAAGTTAGAAGGATTATTTGTTACTGTAGGTACTAGCTAAAAATTACCTGTCTTGTAAACATCCGCATAAAAATGTACCTCTCATAAATTATTTTATTATATATTTTGCCAGTAACGAAAACACTGCAGAAGGAGAGTCAAATATGGGTTTTTCTAGTTGATAAATATAGCCTGTATTTGCATTTGAAGGTTACACTCGTAGTCGCATTTTTCATTTTTAATATAGGCTGAGCACTATTTGGATTATGGCTCAGAATACCTCCCAGTCATCCTGTAACTCGTTGATAACACCACTCCAGTGAGAACGGGACTGTAGCAGTTATAACAATTGGAACGGATGAAGTTATTGAAACCGAACATGGTAAACACATTCCCATCCAACAACAAAAGCACCTCCTAGTTCTACAAATGTTGTAATCATATACATAAATGTATTATTTTATAGGCTTGACCAATAAAATATTGCAATAAAGGCTTTAAATTATCCATAAAATGGCGCGAAGCATGAAAAACAAACGCTGCTATTTTGCGTTCGTTTAATGAATCTGATTTCAAACTGTACTTGGTGTCCGAGCTTCAGCCGCGTCGCAGTTATTGCAGTTGCTTATGTTTATTAAGGGGAGTGAGGGATAGAAATAATGGTGACGTAGCCAGATTTTAAGCCATAAAACGGTTTCAGCATTCATTATTGGAGAGATTTATCTTTGGCAAGGCATTATGTAACACTCGAGTTATTGAGTGATTGTACTACAAATTGAGTGTTTTTATGTGTTCACCTCGTGGAAGAAATGGAAATTATTTATTGATCACTTACTGAAAATGAGAAGAAAACAATAGTAGCACAAGAAGCTAAAGTAATAATCTGTGGCATAAAAAAAGTTTCATTTTCAAAAATTAATCACAAACACAAGTAATGGCAAAATTTTTAAAAACCTAGATGGCGTTTAACTTTCCCCCTTAAGATAAACAGTATCTATCTGAGATTTTGCGTGAATTTCCCGCATTTGTATAGCCCAGTGTGGAAAGAGTATCTGATATGTTAATGGTGTTATATAATCAGTGGTAACTTCTTTTTTGGTTAGTCAGGGATAAACTCTTATGAAAACCTGTAATTTTGTAATATAGAAAGTTTGTTTGTGTGAAAAAGTGATAGATTAATTGGCCGACCTTTATGTGTTAAGTATAGTAAAATCTTAAATTGCAGAAAAAAACATATTGTTAGCTGTTTACTTGCACCAAAGGGCAGTCTCTGAGTTTGAAAGTTCCGGCTCCTTGAGGCAGGATGAGTTACAACGAACTTACAAAACATGTTTACCTTTCTTATCAGTTTAAGTATACCCCGCCAGGATACTGGACCATGAATCACCAAACTAGACAGAATTAAACAGAAGGGCACTTGGAATGATGACTACAGAATTACTACACAATTATCGTGGCACGCCTTCTACTCCCTGCGGACTGGAGATATAGTAAAACACCCCCGTATAATTCCACTCTCCAGAAGGCAGAAAGGTAAGCGTTTTCTGTTGGTCTGCCTGTTGTCTCACAAAAGTGCCCTGAAAACGCATTTCCAACTCTCCAAACATTATTTTATTCAACAGCGTAATTGCAAGCTGAACTTTTAAGAGGATAAAAAGAAATAATTATTACAAAAATTTGAAATTATTCTTGAAAATATTTTTATATAGCCACTTTGTACAAAGTTTAATACAACTTCTCACAATCTTTTATCCAATATTTTTAAAATATATGTAATTTATTTAACTGAAAAGCTTACAAATAGTTACAAAATATTTATAAATAAATCTACGATCTCACAGCCTACTTTCATAACTATGTTATGCTTTGGTATTTTTCTAAGTATCATCCCCTCCAATAAAGCCACAAAAATGTGCATACTTTACATTATATTATATTGCTCAAAACTTAAAAGAAAACATTTTAAAACATTCTGGCAATCGCCTAACCCTTAACATTTCTACTTTCCTCGACATTTACAAAAATGCTAAAAAAAAAAAACATTAAAATACTAATTTCCATGTGTGAACACCTCAAGAGTACGAAGAACCAAGCAACCCAACTCCAAGAATTCATGCCTATTTATTTGAAAACCCTTCCCTCACCCCTCGGCACTACTTCACATTAATAATATTTGGCAACGGGGTATTCAAAATTTAATTCGGTACATTCTAAAAAAGAAGATTTTCTAAGCAACGGGGAGACAGTCTTTTATTTCCATCGAGAACATTTTCGCTCTTCAACTTGCACTCTTGGCAACACCGCTGACGTCACCACGGAGTCGCCAATAGTATTGAGGCACGCCAGTCTTTCGTTTGGCCGGGCTGGAAATACGGGCGCTCTCGGCAGTCGGAGTTCTGACGGTGGGGTGGTCGCTATGCTGGTCGACTTGCTACTGCTTCGAAGGCCCACTTGACGCCGGGCGCCGAATCTGCTACGCATGTTCCACCGTAGACGAGGCAGCATACATCGTGGTCTTCCGTAGTTGCTCCGAACTATTCGCCAAAGGTAGGCAAAACGTCCATAGCTGAATTTAAATAACGTGCAGGCGAAATTATGTCACGGAACGTAATTTTCTTTTAGGGAACTGGAGCTCTTGGCCATGAGACGAATAACATATCGTCTCCAATCGGAGCACAGAGACTTTCAGGAAACAATGATTATTTAATTTATTAAACTCCAGTCTTGACACCAGAACATTAGTATAGAGTATTGCCTATTAAAAATATAAAAAAAATATTAATTTTATTGGATAAAATAACTGTTGGAAGACATCAAACTATGGAGACTTTTGACATATGCGGCCCTTAGTGATAGTGACCGCCTCTCTCGCGATGGCTGATCAGTCCTTAAATCAAACGTGGTTTCTTTGCAAAAAAAACTTATTTAAAAAAATTATTATTAAATTATTCCAGTTCAAACTAGCTTCAGTTAGAACGTTCGATTCTTTACGTCAGGGTATTCGTGTTACTAGCGGTGATTCGGTTCTGCAAAAATAAAAAAAATGGCGAAAAGAGAAAGTCTAAATGAATATTACGGATTTGTCTCTGTGCTCACCAACTCAGAGTAGACTTAACGGAATTCAAAATATACGTTGAACCTGGAAGATCGTAAAGTCACTGGGGTTCGGCTGGCGTTCTCCTGAATGCCTGGACATCTGCTTGTATCTTCTCTATGTAGGATCTCGGACGTAAAGTGCATGAATAAAGTTCATACTGCACTTACACCACGCGGTACCACACATTAAAACCTTTATCAAGACGCGTGTGTAGACCTTACAGGCTTTATTCTTATTGTAAATCAAGCCGCGTCTTCGTCCACGTCGGGACGGCCTGTATATCGATGCATACTCGCGAAATTGAATGAGGTTTAAACAAAAGGCCTACCAGGCGAAACCCACAGGGTTGGCGTCCTACCAGGCGAAAAATCAAGATCGCTAAAACCTATGTTCAACATCGTTTCTTAAAAAGTATTCGGAAATTGCACCAATCACGAGAGAGCTATGTCACTTTTATTTATCGTGTCACTCGTCTCCATGGCAACGGACAACAAACGTGCCTTCGCTAACGGCCTTCGTACACAAAACAAAATTTCAGTGGTTAAGAAAACTCACACATAAAACAAAATTAATTAATTAGTTTTCTGACTAGAAAAATAATGCCTGAACCAAATTACTACACAGTAAATACAATTCTTAAAGCTAAAGAAATATACTTTTCAAAAATTACTGAGAAATTGCCATTTTTAAGACGTTACATTCATCACCATTCAAAAATGTTCGAAATTATTTTGTTAGTTATTTATTCCATTGTGGAACAGCACGTAATACCCCAAAGAAAGTTCGCCCGACTTCACAATGCCTTCAGTAACAAAGATGGGGGAAGGGAGGTTGGTGTAGGCCAACTATGGAAACGATTACGAGAGACATGAAAATTATATGAAAGTTACATTTTTTACTCTTAATATGAGAGAAAAATTATAACTAGTATTTCTTACTGCATTTTATGTACTTTTAATAAGATGCAGTGACAACAGAAATATTATTCCATCTTTAAAACGGGAAATCCGTTCAGCCTTTGTGTTAGATTATGTCTAATTACAAGAGGAATTTTGAAAGGCTTATATTAAAAAATTTCACTTTGCCGTGAATGCTCTTTAATCTCACAAATATTTATGTTCTGGATCGCCTATAGACAGTGGCGTGTGGTAAAGTGTTGCAAGATAAGCTGGCGCTTGCTCACTACTGTACACACTGCGCACGCTGAAGGAACCAGTGACCAGAGTGGAGCCGGGAGAAACTTAATGTATTGCGGCCACTCACGAGAGAGCGGCGAAGTACCTATTACACACTTGCTTTGACTTCTTCTGCACTAATACGTTTAAGTGGCCGATGTGTGAACTAGCAAACGATTGCTTATGCCAAAGAGCAAAACACAGCTTACCTTGCAACCGTTCACCACACGCGACTGCCTATCCTATCCTACTAATATTATAAATGCGAAAATCGGTGTGTGTGTGTGTGTGTATGTTTGTTATNCAACCGTTCACCACACGCGACTGCCTATCCTATCCTACTAATATTATAAATGCGAAAATCGGTGTGTGTGTGTGTGTATGTTTGTTATCACTCAGTTCCACAACGGCTGAACGGATTTTGATGAAATTTGGTATGTAGGTACTTTAGGTCCTGGAATAGGACATAGGATACTTTTTATCCCGGAAAATTTTACAGTTCCTGTGGAATAACAAAACGTAATTCTGCAACGGCTGGGAACGTGACCGAAATATTTTTTCCCCTGGTGTCAGAGTTTATTAGGCCGCCCAATGACCTCTGAAATGGCTTAACGACTGCTCTGTATCGATAATAACCGGGACCGAATATTTAACGTGCCCTCCGAAGCCCGGAAAGGTTCAGGTGTTATGCCACTAAACGGTCACCCATCCAAATGTGTGCCACTGGGAACGTTGCTTAACTTTAGTGATCGATTAAGATCCCTCAGCCAAGCGCAAAAAGTAGTAACTAGGTAAACTTATTTCTAAAGCTACAACTTGATGAAACTCACGTTTTGATTTTCATTTATCGACGCTGGAAAGCGGAAATGTGGTAACTACACGATAGTTGCACATATATACTCCAACAACAATACCCTACTCCTTGGCTATCGGGTAAATAATATTACCTTCCTTCTGGGTTGCCGTAATCAGTTTAAAACCTAGGCCAGCATAGTGTTATTTTATAATTCTGTTTTCACATAAATGAAATGTCTTTTCCGAATTTATTTATTAGTGTATCACTGTAAAACTCAATTGTCCCCGGGTGAAGACGGGCTGGTTCGCTGGTAGTTATATATTTTTTAGGGATTTGTCTCCCGACGCAGTTATGCTGTTTTAGAACTGAGGAGGGTCAGTATAAATTCTAATTCTTCTGACATGATGACGTCATAACCACCGCGCAAAGGGCGTTGAAATGAATAACCGTCTTCTCCTGTTCAGCTCTGCGTGATTCGAGTCCCAATCGCCAAGATTTTCTCAGCGTGTCTCAACGGATGAGGATGAACCTCGGCGTGCAAATTTTCTCAGAGAGAAGAGACAAAGTGTACCAACCGAAAACCAAACCTTGCCAGCTCACAGAGTGTTCAAGGTCGGGGTTGAATATGTGCCCAAGATGAAGGACGTCCTCTGTATTTTGCTCTGTTCGCACCTGCCTGACAGTAAAATTGTCGTTATGGATCTCGGTGATCTACCCGGGATCTTCCAGAACCGGTTGAATATGTATAGATAATTTCATGTGGATGTTGATCCCAGTGCATTCTGACAGTAAAGTCCGAACTTACCAAATGATGGGTAATTTGTCTCTCCGCCCATCCTAACTCTCGCAGCTCCATTATCCAGTCACTCTCAAACTCATTCACTTCTTATGGCTGCCTCGTAGGTCTCCTCAGCATGCCTATCGTTTGTAAATATCTCATGGCAAATATCGTGCGTGCCACATCACTTGCGCTGCTCTAAGTTCTGTGTATATACCTCACATCGAGAGCAACGGCAGCGCCCTCATACAATGAACATGGATACGTCATCCAAAAGAGAATAAAATTATTTGCATAATATCCATCGATGTGCTTATTTAACAACCTTCACGGTTATCAAGTAGAATTTTTGCGAGGCACGCCAATTTCTATGGCAATGTTTGTACATGTCGGCACGTGACTATACCTTCCGAAAACGTTGCGATTGTTAGTGGCTACATTTGTAGCTTCAAGTTTGTTTGATATAAAAATGTGTCACGTGATTAATATATTACAGCGGTAATATATTGTTCAATGGAAAATTGAAGGCAACGAAGAATGATTTACATGAAATGTGCAAGAATTCATATTTGAAAACAGCTTTTGTGTAATTTGTTATTCACGCTCGGCTGATAAATTCGATCAATAAAATGTATCATATTTATCATTCCTTCGACTATATATTAGGCCTATTCCATAACGTATTCGAAGATGACTTCTGGAAACTCTATTGTCAGTACAGACTATTCAGTGCTGGAGTCCAATCATTAGTTCGACATAGAAAGCGTGCACTCTATTTCTTACTTTCCGTCTGCTGATTCGTATTTTAAAATCTCTCATGTAACAACGATGAGACTTTTATATATTAATTGACAACGCAACTGGTATTGTTATAATTCTTCCTTAATATTGGCAGATTTAAATAACAGTTTTAAATGAAACGGTGTCGGTGAAAAATATTGTGAGTGGTTATTAAAAAGTTTAGTTTCTACATAAAAAAAAGATATTATTAAGTACTCATGGCAGAACATGAAGAATCTATACAAACTAACTGTAAACGTTTATTCTTCAAGACAAAACGCCATTAGGTGATTCCTTATAGAGAAGGAGGAAGAAAATATAAAGATTTCTGGACTAAAATGAGTAAGGGAGTTATTGGTCCTTGAAAGTCAACATTTTAAAATGACTTAATTTAAAATTATTTAATATCAACTATTGATAAAATTAGAAATTCATGAATAGCATATTAATTTCTTGACAACTTGGTGGGTAATATATCCTTTCAATAATAAAACACGATGTCCGATTGATAGCACAACTGAAACGCCCAGTGCCGCAAAGATTAACAATTTCTATCTGTTTTTCTGGAAAACCGTTTCGCTGAATGTGTTACAAAAAGCCAAAAATTTTTGCCCATTTAAACGTCATACATTTTATCCTCAATAGAACATTTTATTTTATCTCAGAATTTCGAAGTCGTGAGATAAGGATGACGACACGTGGAGTCGTAAATTAGATAGTGTAGAAGACAGTTATATTCTTTTCCGTTATTTATATAGATTTAGTCTGCAGGATATGACTGCTAAAGCTGGAAGTGGACTCTTGGAATTTTTTTTTCATAAACATCATAATTTAGGTAACCCGACGTTTACCAGTATATTTTAATTGGATCCCTGGGACATGTGTTCGAAGACAATGCCAGAACATGAAGATTTTGTTAATCGGACAGCTGTAATTAGTATTTATTCATCACTTGTTTTGTTCTCTCGTAGGAAGATGAAGTTTGAGCTTGGTGATGAAATATGGTTTTATAGAAAATTAACTGGTACTACTGGCAATTTGCATATTGTATGCCGTGTAGAGCTTGTATATAACGCATAAATGTCAATAAAGTTTGTTTGACCAAAATCGGTTCAGTTGTTCTCATTTTAAGGTTATTCACTTAGATTTTCACGCATGCATTGCCCACTAATATTACTGAGCTGCAGGCATTTATAAAATTTGACATAGGAGATAACGCTGCAGATAGGTTTTTATCTGGTAGTCGTATCTATTGTTTGTTTAGCTCATCTCTTTGCTGGGATTTCACATCCCAGTGCTCGTATCGTGTTATCTAAAACGTAACATAAATTATCAGTTGCAAATTTATACAAGTTTATCCATTTTATCATGTGCCTTTGCATGAAAGAGCCGTACACAGACCCCTCTCATGCACTTTGCACGAAAACGTAGGAAAACACGGCACATCCTATTTTATGTATGTGAGGGGGAGGGAGAGTGTCATTTAACCCCCCAAAAAAAATGTATACCACTGCATTTTCTGTTAACGAACAGTGCTAAGTGTTTTCGTGTATTTCAATTTGCTTTCAGTATTTATAAATACGATCAATTAACAATATCGATTTCTTAATATGCGTACCTTGTAGTTCGCGAGTCGTATTATATATTTCCCCCCTCATTTTAAATAAGAAATAATATCCCAGGCCTGTAATTCCGAATATTGTGTAAATTAATCGCTTATCTACATGGACCATGTAACACTGTCCACGAACATATGACCTATTCGAAACTAAATTCCTCTAAATAAATGTAAATATACGTTTATATATTATATATACATACGAGTATATAAACACATATCTATGTACGCATATCTATTTAAATACACACACAAAACTGAATAACAAGATATTTGTAACTTACAGTATGATTATCACGTATATTAAGTTGATTATTTCTGAATTAAACGCAACGTAAATATTAATTAAGTGCACAAACACGTAACTCTCGTTGCACCTTGGGGCCGCGATGGTATAGGCTTTTTGCCAAACTACGCGCTTCCAAGCAAAGGTGGTTTGGTTTAGACTCCCAGTGGGGTCACCTCACAACTTTCAATTCAACTCTCGTATGCATCACAAATTACGTGACTCCAAAAACCAGGACACGCAGTGATGTAGCCGCTTATCGGGACGTTTGAGATTTATTTATTTGTCTTCTCCATTATGAAGAAATACTGGTTATAAAATTAGATAAGGTCACTAGACCCGTTACCCTTCAGTAAGGCAGCTGTTACTTGCAATAAATTCCATATATGTCGAACCCGACTTGTCCAACCCAAACTGGCCATCAAAACTGGTTCAATAAATTAGAGAGTACGGCAGGAAAAAATTGGATAGAGAATTAATAAAATAATGGTTACAAATTGCAATTGTGTTATTGTAAAAGTTTAATAACTTGATTATAACGAAGATAACCTTTCAACTAATGCTTGTAATATTGTAGATATCGAGTGTCTTTGGTTAAGTGGTTCGGCTAATATTTGCTACTTTCCAGTGCGCATACATCACACAAAATTTATCTGAAACCAGGAGCGAATAAATAGGTATTTAGAGGGTTTGAAGTACAGGGGACATGAAAATCCCCCCCCCCTTTTCCAAATCCTTACAATGACATGAAACTCGTAACTATCCTGCCATGTTTTAAAACTAAAATGAAATATCAAAATGGTTTAAAATACTAGCTTGATAGAATTAATTTCATATTGGTTCCAAAAAAATTTATGATAAAATAGTGTCCCCCTCCCATACCGCGACTCAGAATACACCTGCACAGTGAGGAAGTGTTAACCCCCCTCCACTCCCCGCGATCAAAAACATAACTCGAACAGTTTTTTTTTCTTTTCGTTAAAGTTATTTAAATGAAACTTTTTCTTCGAGTTTTTAACGTGGTTGTCATGTATACTTTGAAATATAATACACCCAAAGTTTAATATATCTTATGAATAAGTCCACTAACAATAAGCGTGGCGTGCGCTTAACAAAAAAATTTCACAATTATGATGGCGATTAAATTTTGATAATAACATGAGGGACAGTAAGGTTAAATGAAAGTGGTGTTATATTAGCCTTAAATCAAAACTACTGAACGGATTTCCGTCAAACAAAATTTATTACAACTTATCCATTGTATAAAAGCTGTACATTACCAAAAACATGAACCTTTCCACAAGTTCCAACCAATTTACGAAACAACCATATTTAATCACATAATTCAAATTTCAGGTTTCTATGTGAATACATAGCAGGAGCTTGAGCAATAGAAATAACAGCAGTCTGATATAAAACATTTTCATGAACTCCAAACGTCTTCCAAAAAATAACATTACGAACATAAATTTGATTAATATAACCAATTGAAGGAGCCGGACTATTATGAAGAAGAGTGATTCAACATGCCACGAAGATACTATAGAAGGAGGAGATATTATCCAAGGAAGATATTTAGGAATATCGGAGGTTTTAGTGCGGATGTTGCTAAAGAGGATGATGTTTTTGTTAAGCAGGTTATGCAATGTCAAGAAAGTTGCATTAGATACGTTAACACTCAGGTGTATTTTTATTAGCCTAGAAGCAAAATACTAAATACAAAAAACCAATGAACCTGTAGTCAGACTTATCACTACAGTTTATTTCATAGCAAAATTTATTTTGAAATTACAAGGATTTTAATCTTCCTGGTCAAAGTTAATGTTTTAATACTTGAAGACTTTTTTACAGATGATTTTTTGCAACAGCGACATTCACAGATATCCAATCTAACTCCAGTTTGTTAACTTGTTTAATGTGATTGCCTTTCTTGAGATGACTGATTCCAGACGAAGAGCGGCTTGGCCTGCTTCTCATGGCTCATACCAATCATTCTCACCTTTAGAACATTTTTTGCTGAAAAAAAAAAATTAAATCAATATTGAATGTAGTTTATTGTTGCGTAAATATTTTGTGGTACAATTGTTATCTCATGCAGTTGGAATACTTTTCCCGTTTTACTTTTAAGTGTTAGATCAATTATAGTAAGAATCTAAACATTTATTGCACTTCCCTACATATATTTAATTATACTTAAGTGTAGTAATCTAATTTACATAAAGCGGTGATATTAGACATATGACTATAACGTAGTAAGAAAATAATGTTTTGACTATCATGGAAGGTATGATTTCACATGGAGAAAAAATAATTAAACTATCGTCTAAAATACACAAGCGTCATAAAAGTTACATGATTTTTAACACACATCTCAGATAGTTTCCATAAAAAAAGAAGGAAGTTTCCTGAAATATTTGGGTGGTACTATGGAAAAAAGAAAGCTCATGATTTCTCATGTTTTATAACATTTTAATTCGTCGTAAATTGTGTGGTATTTGTTTATAATACCGCTCTCAAAAATAAATTATCAAGTGGAGATCATGTAAGCAGTGTTTTTTGCACATGGATGAGTCACAAGTAGTTTTCGTCGCTGGAAGCGCGTGAATGCTGACTGGTAAAATTGTATGTTAAAAAAGTTGAAACCGACAAGGAAAAAAAGCAACGCTAGGAAATCGTGTATGGAAGTTACTTTCAATTAGTATTTTCATATAATTATTTTTATCTGTTTGATTATTATCTTTTCATCGTCAGAAAAACCTGTTTTTGGACACAAAAATCAAAACATCAATTGTTGTAGAGTTAAAATTGTGTGGGACGCCATATTAATGAGAATTTTTATGAACAAAAAAATGAGTTTTCAAAATTTTAGTAATTCTCTATGGCTCCATTTATAATTTAAACGTACTTATTTGATCAAGGAAAATAAGAAAAATATTTATATTTCCACTAGCGTAAATTATTTTTTAGGCAAAATGCTTGCAATTATTTTGATAAAAAGCAAGTATTTATCTAACTAGCCTGAATTAAATATAAGAACGCAGCTAAGAAAAATGTACGCAAACCTTTGAAACCGTAAAATGGGACGCGATCTACGTGGTACTAAACATGCTTGAGAATTACGACGGGTGTAAGCACGCGGTTGAAAAGCAGACTCTTTCATTGCCTTTTTTTTTTAAGTGTACTAATTTATCTTAAAATGAATTCCGAGAGGGTTTATGTATGCGGCAGCATAACTGATTCAGAGGTTGCGTGTTTGAATCCAGTAGGCTGTACTGGAGGTGGTTTCTTACCAAGTCGTTCTATCCTCATTCCAGGCAACTGTCCGGCGTAGTTCATTACTTTTCCCAATGCAATACGCGGAAAGCGTGCTGGCCTATAGTCGGCCTAGTGGTGTCTTGCAGATGTGTCAACAAAATTAAAATTATAAATAAATTAACTTTGTGGCAACATGTTGATGCAACAAATGTGATATAACTCGTTCGAAATGTCTCTTAATGTGTTATAGTTACATATATTTGGAATATTTTGTAGTTGCCGTTTAGAACCTATATTGCCACATGGTGGGAAACCCTGCAACTAATTTCTGTCGCTGAGACAGATGAAATCCAAGAAATTTTTATGGGTAAATCTGATAAATCTTTGTATCTCAGAAGCATCTGAGAAAGTTTCAAAGTCATCTGCTAAGTTATCTGCCCAGGTCACAGAACGATATCTGACTCAGCAGTTTGCATTGTAAGCTGTAAATATCTTTGATCCGACATTGCTACAGGCAGTAAATATATTGTAGCCTGGGATAGAGGCCGCGTTGGTTTAGTGGTCATACTACTGGCATCCCACCTAGGTGAACCGGATTCGATTCCCGTCGGGGCCGCTCCCAGATTTTCGCACGTGGGAATCGTGTCCGACGATGCCGCTGGTCAGCGGGTTTTCTCAATGATCTTCAGTTTCCTCCTCTTGCATCCCGGCGCTGCTCCATACTCACCACATATTTCACCCTCATCGGCTCTCAAGTCTTCGATGATAACAGCCGCCAAAATCTGTCCACTCTTCACTCCATTGCAGTGTGGAAAGCTATTGTGTTTTCCCTAATGCAGATGAGGGAACATACTTGCACTATCTTAAGCTGGACATGTCTTACACTGATGACGAGTAATAATACGTATACGATGTATATAATCATAATAACTTACGCCCATCATACACTTGCAGATGACATCTACAGCCTCCATGTTTGGACCGCATTCGGTTACCTTCTTGGCAACTAGAACAAAAAGGAACATTTAAAAAATATGTCCGTAAAACATCTTCAACAACATGTTTNGCAGATGACATCTACAGCCTCCATGTTTGGACCGCATTCGGTTACCTTCTTGGCAACTAGAACAAAAAGGAACATTTAAAAAATATGTCCATAAAACATCTTCAACAACATGTTTGGTCAGATTGTTTGTATGTCTGAGTCACTCTTGAGACGACTCGGGGTTCAAACCCGACGTACTGAAAAAATTACCAGTTTTTTTTTCGAGCGTAGTTTCGGTGCCCATTCCTTACAAAATTTCATTAATTTTCCCGCCACTTTGCTGACGCTAACGATGTTCAGCAGTAAATTACTTAAAAATACCTGCGTTTTTAGTGTAGGTGGTTCACGATAAACTAAGCACTTTTGAAAGTCCTGCTAGAAATTTACTTGTATACACATTGTGTATTCGCATTGTTTATTCTTTCACCATATGTACAATCTACATTGCCATATAGGGTTGGTCACTTTATTCATGCTTCTGACAAGAGAAACTATACAATTATTAGAAAAGTAAATATTTACGAATTGGCTCATTCTTACACTTATAAGCACTAAAAAAATTTTAAAACCAAATTATTAACTCCGGTATTCAGAAATATTGACCTAACACATTTAATACAACGTTAAGCTATGGAACTACTTTATCTCTGTTGTAACCACATTTACTGGATGCATGCCACTCTATATGGCCGTTTAAATGTATGCAGGTGGGGGCAGTCACATTGTTCAAAGGTTGAAAAATGCTCACTTTAACAAGAACCATATTTACGTGTATTCAGTATTGGACTACAAACACACGCGCTGGTTTGGAAACATGCATCTATAAAATAAATAAATAAGCTAAATCCCATTGTTATCATGGCCTTGTTTTGTATACGACTTCAGTTTCAATTACTTTCGGGCTGATGCCTTAGAATCTCTCCGAGACACTGTCGTCATGCTAACTTAGAAATGATTTAGCTCAAACCGGGCCATAACTGGGACAGAATTGAATTTAGCTTCCCTTACATCAAATATGAGACCGCATAATTAGTGATTTGTCATCTCGGCACACATTAATGGTATATTAATCATAAGTGAAGACTTTGTTTTACACACGTTTGTCGAAGGTGTGAAAATATTTTGCAACACTCAGAATAACATATACATATACAAACATAACTGGTAAAAATGTTAGCATGTTTGTCCGTTGCCTCAAAATTATAAAACTACAGACAGGTGTAATAATTTAAAGCTGAAAATAATAGTTCCATAAGCGAGATTAAAAAACGTATCTTTATACAATTTTGCAGTGACAAATTTTTTGCTCTACAATGACTCATTTTAGCACCAAAATGATGCCCTTGATTGGTCAAGTAACTGATACAGTATAGGTCAAAAGAGCCCGATATTTTTTTTTTTTGCGCAACCATAGAGATATGATATCTGAATTATGTTTTATCAATATATATTATGTTTTATCATAACACATGCAAAATGGGCAATAAAAGATCTATGCTCCCCACAGATCTGACCCACGCCATACCAGTAAAGTGGTAATTACCTTGCGTTTTGCAGATATCTCCGGCTTTCAGCATTTTCTCTTTCTCGTTTTTATTGCGCCCGTATTTTTTACTCATCTGTTTTACGCCGTCTACAACTATCTGGCATTCTTCATTTACCTAAAAGAAAATAAACATAATGCATTTAAAGAATAGGAGCCACTTATTAACGGATTCCTGTATAATATTTAAGAGAAAGTGCCATTCAAATTCGGGGCAGTCTGTTTGAGTTGAACAAAATCATTGCTTGTTTTGAATTCGTACAATACAAATGCTAGCAACCTTAATTGAAATAGTGCGTGGTGTACACCAATAATCTTGCAGTTTTGCTCTACACCTTCGCAAAGCAGCTGTATTATCTTGGCTTCTGGTGAGAGAATTTTCTTGGGAAACTGTGCTTCTTCCGTAAGATACACACAGAGGTACACTCACACAAAGGCTAAACACTTCACACGCCGATTGTATGGTTCTAATAAAATTAATACTTCTCGTAATAAAATTTAACTGCTAGTGATTGGTAAATCTTAAAAAAAAAAAACATTTATAGAGTGCTTTGGTTTAGTGATATTCACCGTAAGAGCGCGCTCGCGCACGCACGCACACACACACATTAAATATATATATATATAGCCCAGCGGAATGAGTATGACATTGCATCGCGAGAAGTACGGCTTCATAGATATTTATTTCCGCTGTATCCTTACAGCTCGTGTCATGTAGGGTATTATGTAATGGATATGCGAGTATTTATAAAAATGGTAAATATGTAAAAATGGTATCTTATAATATTAGATATAAAAAGCTATCAATTAAATAAAAAGGATCCAACGAGAAACAGCCGGCTTTGCATCCACACAACTTTATCAATAAATGGATATTACTTATTCCTGGCCGCGGATAATTTAGTTTATGAAAATTTCAAATAATACTCTGGAAAATAAAACTTTTATAGACATATGTCGAGAGTAATGGAAACATAATGCGTATGGATGTTCACAGTTATTCTAATATACGAAATAAGTAAGATAAACACGAAACNGAGAAAGTTTCAAAGTCATCTGCTAAGTTATCTGCCCAGGTCACAGAACGATATCTGACTCAGCAGTTTGCATTGTCAGCTATAAATATCTTTGATCTGACATTGCCACAGGCAGTAAATATATTGTAGCCTGGGATAGAGGCCGCGTTGGTTTAGTGGTCATACTACTGGCATCCCACCTAGGTGAACCGGATTCGATTCCCGGCGGGGCCGCTCCCGGATTTTCGCACGTGGGAACCGCGTCAGACGATGCCGCTGGTCAGCGGGTTTTCTCAAGGATCTTCAGTTTCCTCCTCTTGCATCCCGGCGCTGCTCCATACTCACCACACATTTCACCCTCATCGGCTCTCAAGTCTTCGATGATAACAGCCGCCCAAATCTTTCCACTCTTCACTCCATTGCAGTGTGGAAAGCTATTGTGTTTTCCCTAATGCAGATGAGGGAACATACTTGCACTATCTTAAGCTGGACATGTCTTACACTGATGACGAGTAATAATACGTATACGATGTATATAATCATAATAACTTACGCCCATCATACACTTGCAGATGACATCTACAGCCTCCATGTTTGGACCGCATTCGGTTACCTTCTTGGCAACTAGAACAAAAAGGAACATTTAAAAAATATATCCATAAAACATCTTCAACAACATGTTTGGTCAGATTGTTTGTATGTCTGAGTCACTCTTGAGACGACTCGGGGTTCAAACCCGACGTACTGAAAAAATTACCGGTTTTTTTCGAGTGTAGTTTCGGTGCCCATTCCTTACAAAATTTTATTCATTTTCCCGCCACTTTTCTGACGCTAACGATGTTCAGTAGTAAATAACTTTAAAATACCTGCGTTTTTAGTGTAGGTGGTTCACGGTAAACTAAGCACTTTTGAAAGTCCTGCTTGAAATTTACTTGTATACACAATGTGTATTCGCATTGTTTATTCTTTCACCATATGTACAATCTACATTGCCATATAGGGTTGGTCACTTTATTCATGCTTCTGACAAGAGAAGCTACACAATTATTAGAATAGTAAATATTTACGAATTGGCTTATTCTTACACTTATAAGCACTAAAAAAATTTTCAAACAAAATAATTAACTCCGGTGTTCATAAATATTGACCTAACACATTTAATACAACGTTAAGCTATGGAACTGCTTTATCTCTGTTGTTACCACATTTACTGGATGCATGCCACTCTATATGGCCGTTTAAATGTATGCAGGTGGGGGCAGTCACATTGTTCAAAGGTTGAAAAATGCTCACTCTAACAAGAACCATATTTACGTGTATTCAGTATTGGACTACAAACACACGCGCTGGTTTGGAAACATGCATCTATAAAATAAATAAATAAGCTAAATCCCATTGTTATCATGGCCTTGTTTTGTATACGACTTCAGTTTCAATTACTTTCGGGCTGATGCCTTAGAATCTCTCCGAGACACTGTCGTCATGCTAACTTAGAAATGATTTAGCTCAAACCGGGCCATAACTGGGACAGAATTGAATTTAGCTTCCCTTACATCAAATATGAGACCGCATAATTAGTGATTTGTCATCTCGGCACACAGGGGCATTAATGGTATATTAATTATAAGTGAAGACTTTGTTTTACATACGTTTGTCGAAGGTGTGAAAATATTTTGCAACACTCAGAATAACATATACATATACAAACATAACTGGTAAAAATGTTAGCATGTTTGTCCGTTGCCTAAAAATTATAAAACTACAGACAGGTGTAATAATTTAAAGCTGAAAATAATAGTTCCGTAAGCGAGATTAAAAAACGTATCTTTATACAATTTTGCAGTGACAAATTTTTGCTCTACAATGACTCATTNGATTGGTCAAGTAACTGATACAGTATAGGTCAAAAGAGCCCGATATTTTTTTTTTTTGCGCAACCATAGAGATATGATATCTGAATTATGTTTTATCAATATATATTATGTTTTATCATAACACATGCAAAATGGGCAATAAAAGATCTATGCTCCCCACAGATCTGACCCACGCCATACCAGTAAAGAGGTAATTACCTTGCGTTTTGCAGATATCTCCGGCTTTCAGCATTTTCTCTTTCTCGTTTTTATTGCGCCCGTATTTTTTACTCATCTGTTTTACGCCGTCTACAACTATCTGGCATTCTTCATTTACCTAAAAAGAAATAAACATAATGCATTTAAAGAATAGGAGCCACTTATTAACGGATTCCTGTATAATATTTAAGAGAAAGTGCCATTCAAATTCGGGGCAGTCTGTTTGAGTTGGACAAAATCGTTGCTTGTTTTGAATTCGTACAATACAAATGATAGCAACCTTAATTGAAATAGTGCGTGGTGTACACCAATAATCTTGCAGTTTTGCTCTACACCTTCGCAAAGCAGCTGTATTATCTTGGCTTCTGGTGAGAGAATTTTCTTGGGAAACTGTGCTTCTTCCGTAAGATACACACAGAGGTACACTCACACAAAGGCTAAACACTTCACACGCCGATTGTATGGTTCTAATAAAATTAATACTTCTCGTAATAAAATTTAACTGCTAGTGATTGGTAAATCTTAAAAAAAAAAAAAAAAAAAACATGTATAGAGTGCTTTGGTTTAGTGATATTCGCCGTAAGAGCGCGCTCGCGCGCGCACGCACACACACACACTAAATATATATATCTATAGCCCAGCGGAATGAGTAGAGTTTTGTCGTAAAAGTTATCATTCGCATTTATGCGAATCAATTGAGTAGAAGACACTGTTTCGCAAACAGTGTACGGTACTTAATTAATTTTAAAAAAATTTAAAATTTATTGTGTTAGAACTGCTGAAATAACAACTACTGCGAAACACAATGTTCAAAATTGTTTCTATTATTTTAAAACCTTAAACGGCGATGTATGACATTGCATCGCGAGAAGTACGGCTTCATAGATATTTATTTCCGCTGCATCATTACAGCTCGTATCATGTAGGGTATTATGTAATGGATATGAAATTCCCTAATAAACTGCATGTGTAAACAAAATACTTCCTATAAATAATATATTTATTTTTTACGCGAGTATTTATAAAAATGGTAAATATGTAAAAAATTGTTTCTAATAATATAAGATATAAAAAGCTATCAATTAAATAAAAAGGGTCCAACGAGAAACAGCCGGCTTTGCATCCACACAACTTTATCAATAAATGGATATTACTTATTTCTGGCCACGGATAATTTAGTTTATGAAAATTTCAAATAATACTCTTGAAAATAAAACTATTATGTACATATGTCGGGAGTAATGGAAACATAATGCGTATGGATGTTCACAGTTATTCTAATATACGATTATTCATTCTATTTGTGCTTTGATTTAATTATAGTTATATCTCGCTCTGCGTGTGAGTATTGTGTGTCAGGTTGCAATAAATACAAGGTTTCTTATAAAAGTGATATTAGTTTTTAAAATTATGTCATGTAATTTTCTATATAAATTGTATTCTAAATTAATTTCTCCCTTGTTCCTAGAACAAGGACGAATATATATATTAAATAACAGTAAATGGAAATAGATAAGTCGGGCATAATGTATTTTAAATGGGACAAAACTGGCACCTGGCACCAACCGCCATGTAGTAACGTCACACAACTGCCATCTTGGATCTGGCTGACCTTGACCCATGGCTTTGAGATTGACCCCATGCCAATGACCTTGGATGACCTCAAAACCAAAAATTAAAGAAATGCTGAAAAATTATAAAATCACAAAAACATTATAAAAAATAAAATAAAATAAATGAACAATTATTAAAAATAATTATGTAAAGATGTACATGTATGAGGTCTGGGATTTGATGACAAGTCGATCAACTCAGCTGCCGACGTGACCGGGACCTCTCCAGGTCATCCAGTGTCCATTTCATCAGCCATGTTAGATGTTGATGACATTGAAGCAAAAAATTCTAAAAAATTACAAAATAAATTCAAAAAACTCTATTAAATTTACAAAAAAATCTTGAAGCTTTACCCAAGACTCAAAACTCAAGACTCTCAACGCCCTTGATTCAAGATCCTTGACTCAAGACTGAAGACCCTTCACCCAAGAACCAAAACCCCTGAACCAAGATACTTGTCGGTAAAAAACACTAAAAATTAAAAAAAAATTTAAATAATTTTTTTTTCAATTTAAACTTCCAAAATTTATAAAAAAATTACTATACAATTATAATTTAAAAACTTATATAAAAAAATATACATTTCCAGAGGTTTCCTCAGCACTATGTCAAAAGGATGAATAACCCTCTCCATTGTTTCTCATTGGGTAATTAGTTCGTTCCCCTCCAATCTCTCCACCAATGCTTCACATCTGTTGATTACTTGTGCTCGCTTCACCCCCAAAAGTATTTTTTTAGGTTGATTACTCACACTCGTTCGACCCACCATCAATGTTTCTCATTGGTTAATTAGTCGACTGACCTCCACCCCCTCACAATTGCTCATTCTGTCGGTTGTACTCCAACCACCATATACCTTTTTTTTCTTTTTTTTATTATCGCTTAGGTGACGCTCGTGTATTAATTATCGATTTCGCTGCCTGAGGAACTGTAAATTTAGCCACCAAGTTGCTTGTTGTCAACCGTGCCCTTGACCATGCATAGAACTCAAAAAACCGAGAAAAATCACATCCATACAATTGACCATTACTAGCTGGTCACAACAAGGACCCATACTAGCCAACGTCTGACTCCACCTAAGACTAACTTCACCCAAGACTGGTTCCTGGTGTGATTAACTGAGCACAAGACTAGCTCCTGACNAACTAAGACTAACTCCACCTAAGACTAGTTCCTGGCGTGATTAACTGAGCACAAAAATAGCTCCTGACGAGATCAGTTCCGGCAAAACTGACTAGAACAACCAACCAGACCGACCTGCTATACCACCCACCTAGACATATCGTTGATGGACAATCTCGAAAAAAAAGTAATCTAATAACAGTATCGTAGCTAACCTCTTCGCAGAAAATGTACGCAGAATCTTCGCAAAACATTTCTACCAGAGTTAACAATACCAAAAGGTCCTACTAACTTACCAAGCTAACTTAGCAGACCACCTGACGAAGCGAACCAACTAGATGTGAAACAATCCTAAAAAATATTATCCTCATTTCATTCGTTTGTCATATAGAACTCAGTCTATTGTAAACGACCCGAGTAAGGCATAATACTTCAAGTAGAACTATAGCCCTGTTACTGCATGCACTAACAAAAATTGTATCTAATACAGACTCTCAATTGATTGTTTACACCAGTGAATTAATAAGTCTTTCAGAAAAGCAATTAAACACACATTACTATATACATAAATGGTATTTATTTACTTACTATATACATTCTACCTTTCTAATTATTTTTAACATTCTATCTTTACATGTCTCAGATGCTTGTAGATCATGAATAGTTGCCAACAGTCTCGTCTGATATAACCCCGATTCTTCAGTTCATCGATGATTGAAGATACCCCAACAATGTGTCAGAGATCCCCGCATTTTTACAGTTTAATCAAATATCTGAATATATCAAAAAGTTCATTCGGGTCTTCGGGATATAAGTAACGAGTGGTATTGATGCCTTCTGCCTAGTTCACACCACTCGTCGAAGGAAACTCGTTGGTGAAATGTGTGGAAACATTGAAAGAATCATTATTCTCCTTATCAGTCACTTCATCAATACTGTATTTAAAGTCATCATTAATTTTGTTTTCATGATCGTATTCACTTCCTGTTTCATCCTCAATATCAAGTTTACTTTTCTTTGTAGTGGTCGCACAATCATCATCAGTATTTAGAGCCGTGAACAGTTTATTGTGAAGTTCGTCGATTTCAAGCGAAAACATCTTGCAAGAGTATATTTCACACAAACTGACTCTACCAAACGTCGTAGGTCTGTCATTCCGTCATTAGCATTAACTGTCCCATCATTAACGTCTGTGGAATCAGAACGCATCGATGAAGTAGGGGTTTTTGACGACATCACTTGCTGGCTCTCAAAAGACTAATCCTTGCAGTTCTTGATGTGGTTCTTCAATATATCACCTTGCGTAAACTGCATGTGCCAAATGTCGTAATACTTCATAGTGTGAAAAGAGACTTCGTATAGGTGGTTCTCTCATGTCGTCGAGCATGGCAGCTTTAGCTGAAGATCATTTCACAGCAGCAAAACTTTTTATATGTAGTTTTCCAGCAGTGGGAGAAGGTACATCCATAGAGGTGAGCTCTACTGTAGACTTCGTACAATCAGTGGTTTGCATCATCTTCATGAAAGATCCGAAATCCTTTCCACAGTGGCAACATGTGTATCTACGTGGCATAGCTATTGTTTTATGTGGATATATACTTACTAACACATTTCATTAGTGAGATTTAAGTATTTGTATACCTTCATTCATCCAGATATTTAATGTAGTTCCTTGATCGCATTAACATTCAGTTATATCTTCGACATTTTTTTCCAGACAAGATCATCGCTCAGCTTGAAATCATGGTCACGCTTAAAGCAGACAACTGTCTCCTTCCAGACTGACTCCTGCCATTATGTTACTGATTTGCTTGTTTAATAACAACTAGCCTATGAGGCACGAATAAATTCATTTATAAGTGCAGATAATCCATCACATTAATTGAATGTCGTGTTGGGTTTCAGGCATTTGTGATATGCTCATGGCCGATGCTGTTTTACGAATTCTCGAGCTAAAGGAAAAGATGCTGGATAACTCGCCATCGATACCGCTTACTCGTGAGCATGCCCATGGTAGTCGATGTAGCGCCATCCGATCGTGAGTTGAACCGACGACACACTCTCCGACATATTTAATGTCCACAAGCAAAAGCAAGTCACACTTTTGTGATGTTTTCACAAAACTTTACACAAACCATTATATCATTGAATGGACTAACCCACTCGAATCACTTCACGAAGACATAATGAATAATCCATCTTATTGGAGGAACGTTTCAGACAGTGTTCTTTGAAGGAGCCCGTCTTAATCTCCCAGAGGGATTTCTGCCATACATTCTTAATATAAAAAATATAAGAGCACTCTGAGAAAACCAACGTATTAGTTCTCAGAAGAAAATATGCAGATACTATTGTATTTATATAGATATTAGATAAGAATATATATAATTATGTACAGAATAAATTTAAAAATTATATAATTATATATATATGTATATATACACCAACAACCATATTAAAATAATAATTTTATTTAAGTATCTTCGTGTTTTCTTCTGGGGAGAACGAGATACATGAAGATGATGCAAGCCAATGATTGTACGAAGTCTACTATAGAGCTTACCTCTATTGATGTACCTCCTCCCACTGGTGGAAAACTACATCTAAAAAGTGTTGCTGCTGTGGAAAGATCTTCAGCTAAAGCTGCCATGCTCAGCGACATGAGAGAACTACCTGTACGAACAGTCCTTTTCGCACGATGAAGTATTGCGACATTGTGCACATGCAGTTTATGCAAGGAGATATATTGAAGAACCACATCAAGAACGGCAAGGATTCGCCATTTGAGAGCCAGCAAATGATGTCGTCAATACCCCCTACTGCATAGATGGGTACTGATTCCACAGACATTTATGATGGGGCAGTTAATGCAAATGATGGAATGAGAGACCTACGACGTTTGGTAGACTCGGTGTGTGTGAAATATACTCTTGCAAGATGTTGTTGCTTGAAATCGACGAACTTCACAAACTGTTACCGGCTCTAAATACTGATGATGATTGTGCGACCACTACAAAGAAAAGTAAACTTGATATTGAGGGTGAAACAGGAGGTGAAGACGATCATGAATACAAAATTAATGATGACTTTAAATACAGTATTGATGAAGTGACTGATAAGGAGAATAATGATTCTTTCAATGTTCCTACACATTTCACCAAACGAATTTCCTTCGACGAGTGGTGTGAACTAGGCAGAAGGCATCAATACTACTAGTTACTTATATCCTGAAGACCCGAATGAACTTGTTGATATACTCAGATATTTGATTGAACTGCAAAAATGCGGGGATCTCTGACACATTGTTGGGGTATCTTCAATCATCGATGAATTGAAGAATCGGGGTTATATCAGACGAGACTGCTGGCAACTATTCATGATCTACAAGCATCTGAGACATGTAAAGATGGAATGTTCAAAATAATTAGAAAGGTAGAATGTATATAGTAAGTAAATAAATAGAATTTATGTGTATAGTAATGTGTATTTAATTTCTAAAGAGTCTCGACTGCTTTACTGAAAGACTTATTAATTCAGTGGTATAAACAATCAATTGACAGTCTTTATTAGATAAAATTTTTGTTAGTGCATGCAGTAGCAGGGCTATAGTTCTACTTGAATTATTATGCCTTACTCGGGTCGTTTACAAGAGACTGAGTTCTATATGACGAACGAATGAAATGAGGATAATATTTTTTAGGATTGTTTCACATCTAGTTGGTTCGCTTCGTCAGGTGGTCTGCTAAGTTAGCTTGGTAAGTTAGTAGGACCTTTTGGTATTGTCAACTCTGGTAGAAATGTTTTGCGAAGATTCTGCGTACATTTTCTGCGAAGAGGTTATCTACGATACTGTTATTAGATACTTTTTTCGATATTGTCCGTCATCGATATGTGTGGTATAGCAGGTTGGTCTTGTCGGTTGTTCTAGTCAGTTTTTCCGGAACTGATCTCGTCAGGAGCTAGTCTTGTGCTCAGTTAATCACACCAGGAACCAGTCTTGGGGGAAGTTAGTCTTAGGTGGAGTCAGACGTTGGCTAGTATGGGTCCTTGTTGTGACCAACTAGTAATGGTCAATTGTATGGATGTGATTTTTCTCGGTTTTTTGAGATCTATGCATGGTCAAGGGCACGGTTGACAACAAGCAACGTGGTGGCTAAATTTACAGTTCCTCAGGCAGCGAAATNTTCTATGCATGGTCAAGGGCACGGTTGACAACAAGCAACGTGGTGGCTAAATTTACAGTTCCTCAGGCAGCGAAATCGATAATTAATACACGAGCGTCACCTAAGCGATAATAAAAAAAAGAAAAAAAAGGTATATGGTGGTTGGAGTACATCCGACAGAATGAGCAATTGTGAGGGGGTGGAGGTCAGTCGACTAATTAACCAATGAGAAACATTGATGGTGGGTCGAACGAGTGTGNAAGAACCACATCAAGAACGGCAAGGATTCGCCATTTGAGAGCCAGCAAATGATGTCGTCAATACCCCCTACTGCATAGATGGGTACTGATTCCACAGACATTTATGATGGGGTAGTTAATGCAAATGATGGAATGAGAGACCTACGACGTTTGGTAGACTCGGTGTGTGTGAAATATACTCTTGCAAGATGTTTTCGCTTGAAATCGACGAACTTCACAATAAACTGTTCACGGCTCTAAATACTGATGATGATTGTGCGACCACTACAAAGAAAAGTAAACTTGATATTGAGGGTGAAACAGGAGGTGAAGACGATCATGAAAACAAAATTAATGATGACTTTAAATACAGTATTGATGAAGTGACTGATAAGGAGAATAATGATTCTTTCAATGTTTCCACACATTTCACCAACGAGTTTCCTTCGACGAGTGGTGTGAACTAGGCAGAAGGCATCAATACCACTCGTTACTTATATCCTGAAGACCAGAATGAACTTGTTGATATACTCAGATATTTGATTGAACTGCAAAAATGCGGGGATCTCTGACACATTGTTGGGGTATCTTCAATCATCGATGAACTGAAGAATGGGTGTTATATCAGACGAGACTGTTGGCAACTATTCATGATCTACAAGCATCTGAGACATGTAAAGATGGAATGTTCAAAATAATTAGAAAGGTAGAATGTATATAGTAAGTAAATAAATAAAATTTATGTATATAGTAATGTGTATTTAATTTCTAAAGAGTCTCGACTGCTTTACTGAAAGATTTATTAATTCAGTGGTATAAACAATCAATTGACAGTCTTTATTAGATAAAATTTTTGTTAGTGCATGCAGTAGCAGGGCTATAGTTCTACTTGAATTATTATGCCTTACTCGGGTCGTTTACAATCGACTGAGTTCTATATGACGAACGAATGAAATGAGGATAATATTTTTTAGGATTGTTTCACATCTAGTTGGTTCGCTTCGTCAGGTGGTCTGCTAAGTTAGCTTGGTAAGTTAGTAGGACCTTTTGGTATTGTCAACTCTGGTAGAAATGTTTTGCGAAGATTCTGCGTACATTTTCTGCGAAGAGGTTAGCTACGATACTGTTATGAGACACTTTTTTTCGATATTGTCCGTCATCGATATGTCTAGGAGGGTGGTATAGCAGGTCGGTCTTGTCGGTTGTTCTAGTCAGTTTTTCCGGAACTGATCTCGTCAGGAGCTAGTCTTGTGCTCAGTTAATCACACCAGGAACCAGTCTTGGGTGAAGTTAGTCTTAGGTGGAGTCAGACGTTGGCTAGTATGGGTCCTTGTTGTGACCAGCTAGTAATGGTCAATTGTATGGATGTGATTTTTCTCGGTTTTTTGAGTTCTATGCATGGTCAAGGGCACGGTTGACAACAAGCAACTTGGTGGCTAAATTTACAGTTCCTCAGGCAGCGAAATCGATAATTAATACACGAGCGTCACCTAAGCGATAATAAAAAAAAGAAAAAAAAGGTATATGGTGGTTGGAGTACATCCGACAGAATGAGCAATTGTGAGGGGGTGGAGGTCAGTCGACTAATTAACCAATGAGAAACATTGATGGTGGGTCGAACGAGTGTGCGTAATCAACCTACAAAAATACTTTTGGGGGTGAAGCGAGCACAAATAATCAACAGATGAGAAACATTTGTGGAGAGATTGGAGGGGAACCAACAAATTACCCAATGAGAAACATTGGAAATGGTCAGTCATCCACTTGACATGGCGCTGAGGAAACCTCTGGAAATGTAAGTTTTTTATATCAATTTTTAATAATAATTTTATAACAGTTGTTTAATAATTATTAAATGTTTTAATTTAAAGAATATTTTTTATAACTTTTTAGTGGTTTTTGGGAATATTTAGGGATTTTTTGGTTTAAGGATCTTGCATCATGGGTCGAGGGTCTTGAGTGAAGGGTATTGTGACTTGGGTGAAGTGTCTTGGGTCAACGGTCTTGAGTCAAGGGCCTTGAGTCTTGTTTCAAGTGTCGTGAGTCAAGTATCTCGAGTCTTGAGTCTTGAGTCTTTATTCTTGTATTTTATGTCTCTAGTCTTGAGCCTTAGGTCTTGATTCTTAAGTCTTGGGTTTTTAATCTTAAGTCTTGTGTTTAGAGTCTTGATTCTTGGGTCTTGAGTCTCGGGTCTTGGATCTTGTTACTTGAGTCTTAAGTCTTGTGTCTTGAGTTGTGAGTGTTAGGTCTTAGGTCTTAGGTCTTGAGTATTGAGTCTTGAGCCAAGTGTTAAGAGTTTTTTAAGAATTTGTTGGATTTGTTTTTATTTGTTGTGAATTTTTCATAATTTCTCATTATCAAGGTCATCCAAGGTGAATGTTGATAGTCAAGGACATTAACATCTAACATTGTTGACGAAATGGACACTGGTCGACCTGGAGAGGGCCGGTCTTTTCGGGAACTTAGTCGATATACCTGAGAGTCGAACCCCGGACCTCCGACATGTAATCCTAACTAATATTATAAATGTGAAAGTGTGTTTGTTTGTTTGCCCTTCTTTCACGTCGCAACGGAGCAACGGATCGACCGGATTTTTTGTACAGAGATAGTTGGAGGGCCGAGAAGTTACATAGGCTACTTTTTATCCCGAAAAATATCTCATTCCGTCAGGAAATGTTTTTTTTTGTAAAAACAGCGCTTGGGGTACAATGCTGCGTCAATGTATGTTGTTAGTGTGGGATGAAAGCACTATGTCTCACAAAAAAGCGATAGAGGCCCTTAACTGAACTCTACAGNTGCTGCGTCAATGTATGTTGTTAGTGTGGGATGAAAGCACTATGTCTCACAAAAAAGCGATAGAGGCCCTTAACTGAACTCTACAGGCTATACGAAACAATACAGACAGTATGTGAGGAATGGTTGTATTACTGGCTGGTGACTTCCGCCAAACTCTACAGGTGATTCAGAGGAGCACACCTGCAGATGAAATCAAAGTCTGTCTCAAGNGGCTGGTGACTTCCGCCAAACTCTACAGGTGATTCAGAGGAGCACACCTGCAGATGAAATCAAAGTCTGTCTCAAGTCGTCAAACTTATGGGCAAATGTCAAGAAATTCAGCTTGACTACAAATGTGCACCTCTACAATGACGTTGATACAGGACATTATGCTGATACACTATTAAAAATTGGAGATTGGCGTTTATAAACAGATGCCGAGGGCTGTGTGTCACTAACGGGGAAATTTATTAATTTGGTGCAGAGTGATACGAAACTTATTGCTAGCGTTTGCCCATATCTACAAAGAAAGTAAAAGAGCGATTCTAGCACCAAACAATGACATCGTTATTGTTCTGTTCTGTTTTTATGATCAGTTTCTGTCTACTAACAAATACCATTACTTCACCCTATAAGTTTGATACTACAACCATGCGAGCAACATTCAATGACGAAGTTTTTCAGCTTGCACTCATTTTAATTGAAAAGCAAGTGCAGACATTGTCAGGAAAAAGTATAAAAATCATNACGAAGTTTTTCAGCTTGCACTCATTTTAATTGAAAAGCAAGTGCAGACATTGTCAGGAAAAAGTATAAAAATCATAGATTTTATTATTAAAAAAAAAAACCTTAACAATAATTATTTAGTCCAAGTGAGCGGAGCCGCGGGCACAGCCAGTCTTTAAATAATTAATAAAAATAATTTTTAAAATGTTTTTCAAACATTTTTCAGAGTTTTTAAATTTTATAATTNAGTCTTTAAATAATTAATAAAAATAATTTTTAAAATGTTTTTCAAACATTTTTCAGAGTTTTTAAATTTTATAATTTCTCTGCAAATGTTTTGTAATTTTTTGGGTTCAAGGTCATCCAAGGTGAAGGGCACAGGTTCAAGGTCAATATCATGAGTCATGGTCAATGTCAGCCAGATCCAAGATGGCGGTTGGTTGACATCACTACATGGCGGGTGGCCGGTGCCTGCGCTGGTGCCAGGTGCTAGTTCTATCCCATTGAATATACATTATTCCCGACTCAACTATTTCCTCACACTAAAACAATNCTGGTGCCAGGTGCTAGTTCTATCCCATTGAATATACATTATTCCCGACTCAACTATTTCCTCACACTAAAACAATATTTAATTCTTATGTTTGTTATTAAGATATTTTTACTAGTTTTGCAGAAATGGAATATAAGTGTTAAATCTCAAATAATTCCTAGGTCATTTTTAAATGATTTCATTATGTTATAATNCTGGTGCCAGGTGCTAGTTCTATCCCATTGAATATACATTATTCCCGACTCAACTATTTCCTCACACTAAAACAATCTTTAATTCTTATGTTTGTTATTAAGATATTTTTACTGGTTANACTAGTTTTGCAGAAATGGAATATAAGTGTTAAATCTCAAATAATTCCTAGGTCATTTTTAAATGATTTCATTATGTTATAATGATAGAGCACTATATTCTCTTGCCCTTGACACCTGTTACTTTTCCTATACGCACATTATTACTACCTTATTTAATGACTTGCAGTTTCTTTTACTGGCATATGCTGTTATTATAGTTAATTAATAGATTTAAATCTAATAATTTTTATATAATGATTGAATACTTACCACGCCTACTTTCTGTACAATACAGGCCATTGCTTTCTAAAACAACAAACAATCACAATTATAATACAGGATGAAAGACAATTTCTCACTCTGGAAGCAGAGATAATAACATAGAAATTTCTAACCTTTCCTGTTTCAGTTTTGGGACATTTTTGTGCTACCAAATCCATTTGCTCCTCTGAAAACAAATAACAAATTCATTATCTTACAAAATATTCCGGCGAAACATTTCTTAATGTAAAGTAATTTTTAAACGAAACGCACAGGCGTGCAGGTTTTCGCGGGAATTTGAATCGAGAGCCCTCACAGTTCACTGGTGCCAACATATAATTTTAGCTTAGAGTGAGATATCGTAAAAAAAAGTTTTAAATGTTCAATATTGGGAACCAGTNCGTGCCAACATATAATTTTAGCTTAGAGTGAGATATCGTAAAAAAAAGTTTTAAATGTTCAATATTGGGAACCAGTATTGGAAACGAATGTTGTAAATCAAACGCGAAGTAGTGTACACGTGTTATTTTATGATTGTTATCTTAGTATCGTACACGTTACTAATGCTGATATAGGTTAAAACTGGGATTTATATATCACACATACTGCCCCGTGTAAAAATAGCCATGGTCTAAATATATACGTTAATGAGGTGCGTGGTTTTTCAAGTTCAGCANACATACTGCCCCGTGTAAAAATAGCCATGGTCTAAATATATACGTTAATGAGGTGCGTGGTTTTTCAAGTTCAGCACTCACGGACCCTAAGCAAAAAAAAGGAGATATTTCGAGAGAAAATGGGGTCTTATGAGAGTAAAAAAAGCCAGCCTCCCAAATCCTTTCAANCAAAAAAAAGGAGATATTTCGAGAGAAAATGGGGTCTTATGAGAGTAAAAAAAGCCAGCCTCCCAAATCCTTTCAATGGATCTTAAAGTGTCTTTCAGAGGCTCGGTGCTTCTTGAGGTAAAAAGGGGAATTTTAACGAGAAAATAGTTGAATTTGAGGGAAAACAGAAAATTTTTAGGGAAGAAGGGAAATTCCAAGATGGCGGTGGTTGGCTCCGGCTCCGGCCCCCCGTCCTCTTATGCACCAACATACCATATTCTACTACTCATAGGAAATTTAACAGACGTAATTAAGCGTCCTTATCCGTTCCTAGTAGGCAAATTCAAGCTGGCGTATGACATATATCTTTTTTAAGTTTACTCCTTACGCAGTGAGACTCATCTTTAATCAAGTGCATGTGTTTGAGGTACAAAGGTGGTGTTTTGTTGGGAAGGAAATATTGCCACTGGGGATGTATTTGTGCGTTGAAGAAACACGTCAACAACCTGTTACACGTTGCAAAACAAACATAGCCTCACCCATCGCGTAAGTGGATTGCGTGTATTGAACATGTTGAACAGTGCACAGAGGTGCAAACATTTTCAAGACAATAACTGTTAGCGCCTTTAATTATCATATTTAGTCTTTTTGTTGTTCGACAGTGTTAAGTAAAGCAATTTTCACCTCTCNCTTGTTCTTTCGTGCAAAGATCAGCTTTCTTCTTTAACATAGATACTAATTTTCCGTTTAGTCCACCCTCAGTCACCTGAAACAATTCCATAGAAAATAAGTTGTAGACTGTTTACGGTAAAGTTAGCACTTTTGAGTCCCTAGCTATTTTTTTCCAATTTTCCAATCGGCCATTTCTTGTTCTTCCGCCAATTTTTTAAATTAATATTGCCATGAAAGTAATCAACAGTGTGTATATGTTTCACTGCACTCGAAACTTAACGTCTAATGTTACTATAACATATATTTNATGAAAGTAATCAACAGTGTGTATATGTTTCACTGCACTCGAAACTTAACGTCTAATGCTACTATAACATATATTTATTGACTGTTATTCCAAATGAGAGAGCTTAAAAGAGTGCTCACTTTACCGTGAATAGCCTATAACCAGCTTTTGACTTATATAACCAATGTACATGATCTTCCCGGCAGTACAGTTTTCATTACACCGGGTGGATATTTATTGATTTTATAATGAGGACATATTACATATGAAAACTGAGATATTTGTGCCTTGCTAATGTATATATCAAACACAGTAGTTTTTTTCACACCAGTAAAAAATTTACAGTATACTGACATGAATACTTTTTACGTGCATTTGTCAGCTGTTCTTTCTTTCGGTGGCTTATAAACATAGTTATAACTTCGGCGTAATTCAAGAAAATATAATTTAATTATTTAAAACATGGGTTTTGTTAAATACATAAGCTGCAACGATTCCATTCAGGAGACGAACTATACGATTATCTCTAATACGTAATGTTAATAGGCTTATGCGGGGTGCGATATTATTTCATGTGTTGTATCTTGAACAATCCCTCCCCTTACCCCTTGACAGTCCGTCTACTTCGAACGATGTCATCCAAGATACCAAGGTATTTTTCAAGGCTGGTCAAGTCCTTTGTTTAACGACTTAAAAATCTCTCCGGGGATTGCTAATATTTCGATACATTTTTAATTATTAGCATGGTGAGCGAAATTGTGCAGTAGATTCGCATTAGTTTGTATCCGGGTTTGAATCCCGGTCCGGTCTTTCTGGTCTCGCTTTTCCGTGGCTTTCCGTAATCACTCCAGCGCGAATGCATGCGATGGCCACTTAGTAACATAGATGGGGTAGACCGCTTATTCGTCTTCTGCACATCTACTCAGCATTAACCTATCCCAAAGGAACACAACTGTCAATGTTACATGCTCAACAGTGTTAAACGTGATTGTTTATATCTNAGCATTAACCTATCCCAAAGGAACACAACTGTCAATGTTACATGCTCAACAGTGTTAAACGTGATTGTTTATATCTTAATTTTCAAAAGATACGGACTTTTGTATGAATTATATACTTTCACCAATTTGAATTTTAATCTAACTGCATTCCAAATTGGTTGGAGGAATTATACAAAGGTCTGAAAGCACTGGTTTTCTAAACAGTGTTCTAACCTCAAATTCAATCCACGCTGGCTTTAATAGTCGAATTGGTAGAGAAGCATTTCTATGATGGGACACGGAGTTTGGTTGTGTGCAGCCAGCGAGATCGGTCTACCTCAATGTAGTCTATGCTTAGTATATACCATTTCCAATTCCTTCACCACTCCTCTTTGTCAGAGCAAAATTATTCCTTCTCTGCTGACCTCGCTGTCGGCGAGATGGCAATCCCTGGATACTACGTAACCACTCGGGCCATATTAATCAGAACCCTGACATATTCCTGGTTTCAAAGCAGTTCTCCCAGCCACATAAAGAGATGCACCTCCTAAATTCGTTACATAAAATCTACTTCTCTTATCTATCGTGTTTCCATAAACTACAGTAATATTTGGCGTGAGTGTTATGCAAGAACGCATTTCTGAAGTAAATTGCTTTAATTCACATTTACTTTTGACATTTTGAAATACACCATTTTTTATAAATTTTTTTATATATTTCTTTCACCTATTCAATGATATTTTTTGGTAAAACAAATATTTCTCTGTGTAAAGTTTTCTCTTATGTGGAAAATCGGAATAAAAATTGCTAACGCATCATGAATAACAAATTACATTGATTGTACAAATATTGGAAGATAAAAATTTTTCTTTTTGAGAAATGCACAAAGCATAAGAATAGTGTCTGTATTTAAAGTCTAATTTAGTTTGCTGTATCTATAAGGAATCTGAAAGTTTTCAATGAATCTGTGTACTTGTGAAAAAGAATATATACAATTTTTTTTTTTCAGTTTTCCCCCATTAGGCTGTTGGTTTTGTGGAATATATATATATATATATATATAGAGAGAGAGAGAGAGAGAGANAAGGCAGAAATGGCATTATAAACTGTAGTCAGGACAAGTTATAGTATTACGTATTTAAAGAATGTACACAGGCGTATGCATATGCATTTATAGTCGTGGGTAGGCCTTCGAAACTGTTCGAAGGAACAGTAGCCATGAAGTTAGTATTAAGATGAGTAAAAGAATTTCGAGACACATTATGCCATTAATTTTACATTTTACGAAACATAGCGCCGAGACGCCAGTAATTCTTCTCTCCATGTCGCGCGAAATTTGGAAAATCAACACTCTACAAAAGTATTGTAACACCTGCAACTCTACCTGTTCCTGACATCAAGAATAACTCACAAGATATCTCTAAAAATCTGATCGAACCGACTGTCTGGCTAAACCGACCGTAGACGTCATGTAGTAGAAGAATGAGAATCTCTGAAGGGTAGGCCGCCGAACTGCGTGCAGAAAATGTTTGATTAAAAACGTGTCCGAGTCAGGTCTGCTTACGAATAGCATTTAAGAAACGTTACGCGTCTCTATGCGTTTTTTAGTTCCTCCATTTCTCTCTAAAGCGTGTTTTTCTGAAATTGAAAATGGCTCAAACGGGTGTTTTCATGGTCATTTTTAGGTATAAACATTCCGGTACAAAACATGGGAAAAGAAATAGGGACGAGCATCAAAACTTTATTTTTACTATTACGTATTAAAATGGTAGGGTCTCCGTTGAAAGTTTCATAGAGGCGCGTTATCGACGGCAAGACTGTACGCCAGTTCAGTGCTTTGCGCGTAGAGGCGATGAGAGTTGATGCGCCCCTAGCCCTCCCGCGCTTTTAGGCCTCAGACGTGCAAAATTCCTTCAACCAGGCGGCCACCTTAAGACTCGGCTTTACCTATTGTGCAGAAATCCTTCATTTTTAGTGTCAAAATTTCAGTTTCAGAGGTATTATTGGATGCGATTGATTGTATAAAATTTTCAATTTATGTCGTTTAATACATTTGTATCTCATTTTCACTGTTGTTATTTCCTCCTTACAAAAACGCAGGAACTGTTTTACAAAATATAAATATGTTCATGACTTTAGGCAACAAGCAGAAAACATACAATAAAAATTACGCACAAAAATGTTAAACAACTCGTAAAATGTACATTTTTCTATAATCGTACATTGTCAGTAATTAGTATGAATACGAAATTATGATGCGAAAACGAAGAAATTCTGCGGCAAGAGGTAAAGCCAAGCCTTTTAAGGAGGCATGGAAACTAAATTAACTCTGCATATATTGATATTATTTTACAATTTTATGAAAGTCTACAAGGAAAAGCTAAGAAAGTGCAATCCTACATTATTGTTTTAATTAACTTGGTGAGAAAATTTTTACCATAGTGATTTGTTTCTGCCAAAGCTATTTCTGAAGCAGTGAATTTTTTTTGGTGCTATTGTGGCACAAGTTATGCAAAATAAATGCGCCAATATGGCAAACGTGTTCTTAACAAAGTTGGCGAAAGCCTTTATATACGATGGCTCTTTCTAGGTTTTTCTATTTTGCCTTCCAAATAACTGCGTGGTTTAACTATCGTATTTGGTGCTAATATATGTACCGCGTACTCTTAAGGTATAGTATACAGATGTGCATTGCCAAGAATGGTCCAAATACTGTGGGTCCTCGGTGATGTAATGTTCAGATTACTCACCTCCCACCCAGACGAACAGGGTTCGATTCCTTTGCAGGGTAGCTCCCCGGGTTTTCGCACATGGGAATCGTGCCGGACGATGCCGCTGGTCGGCGGGTTTTCACGGGGATCTCCTTCTCTCCCCACTTTACCTTGCTTCACCCTCATCGGCTCTCAAGACTCCGATCTTAAGAGCAGCCCAAATATTTNTTGCTTCACCCTCATCGGCTCTCAAGACTCCGATCTTAAGAGCAGCCCAAATATTTTCTCTCACTCCAAAGACTTATTCTTAACAAAGATAAAAAAAAAATTCCCTTATTTTTGCAGGCTTCTTCAATGAGCTTGCCGTGTAAACAATGGGACTTCCTTGAAGATAACACCATGTAACAAAAAGCGGTTTAGATTTCTAACTAACGCTTCCTCTCTCAATACTTTTTGTAACTTTCTTATTTATTAGTTGCAACGTAAACCTTTCCCATTTTAACATTTTTATAATGAAAAACAGTTTTCCTAAATTCTGGCCGTTAAATATTCTCAACTTCTCCTTTCACAAAATGCTTAGAATAAATTACGTTCAATATAATTTAAAAGTTAATGTGATTTTATACATACGATATAGATATATCTTATACATGCCTGTGTTGGCGTGTGCTATCTCTTAGAATGTCAGACTGAAACCTCTTACAATGGTGCTTACAGGTTTCCCCATTATGCTATCATGGTTATGTTTGCATATCTGTCCACTGCCTTGAAGGTGGTTTCTTAAGTTTATGATTTATGACATATTGTATTCTTGAGATAGAGCAGCTACTTTTTAAAATGTAAACGAATTCCTTAAAAAAACACTATGCATAGTCTGTCTTTAAATTGCTGTCGATATTGACTGTGCTAAAGACGTAAGATCGTACGGAATTGACTTGGATGTAAAATATCAACTAACTGGTAAGCAAGGTATTTTCAAACCCATCTGGAAGAAGAATAAGTCTCAAAAGACCAGGTTTGCAGAACCAAGTAATATCGTATTGTGTTCATGGTTCCAACGATCAGAGTATGTANCCTCCCGCGCTTTTAGGCCTCAGACGTGCAAAATTCCTTCAACCAGGCGGCCACCTTAAGACTCGGCTTTACCTATAGTGCAGAAATCCTTCATTTTTTGTGTCAAAATTTCAGTTTCAGAGGTATTATTGGATGCAATTGATTGTATAAAATTTTCAATTTATGTCGTTTAATACATTTGTATCTCATTTTCACTGTTGTTATTTCCTCCTTACAAAAACGCAGGAACTGTTTTACAAAATATAAATATGTTCATGACTTTAGACAACAAGCAGAAAACATACAATAAAAATTACGCACAAAAATGTTAAACAACTCGTAAAATGTACATTTTTCTATAATCTTACATTGCCAGTAATTAGTATGAATACGAAATTATGACGCGAAAACGAAGAATTTCTGCAGCAAGAGGTAAAGCCAAGCATTTTAAGGAGGCATGGAAAATTAATTAACTCTGCATATATTGATATTATTTTACAATTTTATGAAAGCCTACGGGGAAAAGCTAAGAAAGGGCAATCCTACATTATTGTTTTAATTAACTTTGTGAGAAAATTTTTTACCATAGTGATTTGTTTCTGCCAAGCTATTTCTGAAGCCGTGAATTTTTTTGGTGCTATTGTGGCACAAGTTATGCAAAATAAATGCGCCAATATGGCAAACGTGTTGTTAACAAAGTTGGAGAAAGCCTTTATATGCGATCGCTCTTTCTAACATTTTCTATTTTGCCTTCCAAGTATCTGCGTGGTTTAATTGTCGTATTTGGCGGTAATATATGCTCCACGTACTCTTAAGGTATAGTATACAGATGTGTGTTGCCAAGAATGGTCCAAATACTGTGGGTCCTTGGTGATGTAATGTTCAGACCACTCACCTCCCGCCCAGACGAACAGGGTTCGATTCCTTTGCAAGGTCGCTCCCCGGATTTTCGCACATGGGAATCGTGCCGGACGATGCCGCTGGTCGGCGGGTTTTCACGGGGATCTCCTTCTCTCCCCACNCACATGGGAATCGTGCCGGACGATGCCGCTGGTCGGCGGGTTTTCACGGGGATCTCCTTCTCTCCCCACTTTACCTCGCTTCACCCTCATCGGCTCTTAAGACTCCGATCTTAAGAGCAGCCCAAACACTTTCTCTCACTCCAAAGACTTATTCTTAACAAAGATAAAAAAAATGCCCTTATTTTTGCAGGCTTCTTCAATGAACTTGCCGTGTAAACAATGGGACTTCCTTGAAGATAACACCATATCAGAAAAAGTGGTTTAGATTTGTAACTAACGCTTCCTTTCTCAATACTTTTTGTAACTTTCTTATTTATTAGTTGCAACGAAAACCCTTCCAATTTTAACATTTGTATAGTGAAAAACCGTTTTCCTAAATTCTGGCAGTTAAATATTGTCAACTTCTCCTTTCACAAAATGCTTAGAATAAATTACGTTCAATGTAATTTAAAAGATAATATGCTGTTATACGTAACACACAGATATATCTTATACATACCTGTTTTGGCGTGTGCGATCTCTTAGCATGTCAGACTGAAACCTCTTACAGTGGTGCTTACAGGTTTCCCCATTATGCTCTCATGGTTATGTTTACATATCTGTGCATTGCCTGGAAGGTGGTTTCGTAAGTACCTGATTTATGGCATATTGTTTTCTTAAGATAGAGCAGCTACTTTTTAAAATGTAAACGAATTTCTTAAAAAAAAAAACACTTCATTAATTAAGTCTGTCTTTAAATTGCGGTCGATATTGACTGTGCTAACGACGTAAGCTCGTACGGAATTGACTTGGATGTAAAATATCAACTAACTGGTAAGCAAGGTATTTTCAAACCCACCTGGAAGAAGAATAAGTCTCAAAAGACCAGGTTTGCAGAACAAAGTAATATCGTATTGTGAACATGGTTCCAACGATCAGAGTAAATATATGTATATACATTTTTGGGGAGCAGCCTTGCAAATAATTTATATTAAATTAAGCAACATGTGCATTCTTGTTGGGTGCAAGGATGGACGCTGCCAGTAACGTACGTTATCCGAGAAGGCAGTTTGCACAATTATTAAATGCTGTTAAGTTTGGAAACTTCAAAACTAATGAATATACTCGAACATATTAATAACGAACTACTTGTTTCACTACGGAACCAGTTGTTGATTAGGCTAATGCAACTTACACACGGACGGCGGTATTGTTCATATGCGTTTGATGCACAAGAAAAANACGGCGGTATTGTTCATACGCGTTCGATGCACAAGAAAAACATGTAAGCGATGGCTGGGACTCGGTGCTTTATTCCGGCAGTAGCTCTTCTTTTGCATGACCCGGAGTACTAATTCTGTAGTTATGCTCCCGAATGAATGGTGAAAGTCGCAGTAAGGAAATACATTTCCTACCTTCCGCAGTTTTCTAAAAATTAGTGAACAGAGTAGATGTGAGCCGCTTTTATACCTGCTGCTGCTCCGCGAGTTACTTTAACATTATTCTGAAAACAGTTCACAGAAACACAAGGAGTTGCCACAGTCTACACGTGTGCGTCGCCAAGAATGATAAAAAGATAAAATTAAAAAAAAATCCTTAGTTTTGGAGGCTTCTTCAGTGATTGTAGCGTAAACTATGTGGAACCCTCGACGTTAACGAAGACTAGAATAATATTCACAACTCTCATTCAGATACAGCTGGAAAGAAATGGTGGAAAGACGAAGACGTTTTGCCGTTTCGTAAAGTGACTAAAATAATTCGCAGTTATGGGTAAAAATTTNTAAATGGTGGAAAGACGAAGACGTTTTGCCGTTTCGTAAAGTGACTAAAATAATTCGCAGTTATGGGTAAAAATTTCACGGAATAAACATACGTAAGGAGCGAACATATACGCGATGTGCTAGCTTAAATTGCTCTTTAAATGCAAAATACTTCAAGACGTAACTTAATTCGTTGCAAACTTGCAACATGTTATGTTAGTGATTTCTTCTGGCAGGTCTCGTTTTGATGATAGCAAATACACTAAAAACNTGCAAACTTGCAACATGTTATGTTAGTGATTTCTTCTGGCAGGTCTCGTTTTGATGATAGCAAATACACTAAAAACCTGAATTAGGCCCATGCATTTAATCTCGTATAGTCATGTGGTTAATTTTTCTGAACCAAACAAGCAAATTCTATGAATGNCGTCAATTAGGCCCATGCATTTAATCTCGTATAGTCATGTGGTTAATTTTTCTGAACCAAACAAGCAAATTCGATGAATGAAAATATGAGGATGGAACAATGGTGAAATTGTGGTAACAGGAGAATCCTGGCCTTCTTGCAAACATGATTTGTAACTCTACATCGCAAAGTTCATGCATAATAGAATGAAATCATAACTCTATCATCTATCGTCAAAAGGTTCACAGCACGAAATTACACAATAAGATTTGACATCGCTTCACGGTCATTAATACCAATAAATAATTGACCCTTTCCCAAGCCTTTCAGCCTACCATGCCAATCAAACCTTGTTTCAGCATTATTTCTGTTAAATGAAAAGTTAAATTACTTCGGTATTTTTATTAGCGTTGAATTTATCCAGGACAGGGGCAAAGATGCAGATACTACTTCTACGTTTGTTTGGTAAACAGCAACATTTAGATAAAAAAAATTTTTTTTTCTTTTATGAAAAATTTATATTTTTAAATCTGTGGCATTTTAAAATTAAGATAAATGTCACAAATACGTTTTAGATTGTTGCCATCCGTAGAAACTAACAGAGCTTGGTGGAAAGACAGCCTGGCCACAGTTATAATTTTACTATACTGATAGAGCAACGCGACGGAAATATAAAATTACGAACACGCAATAACCTCGGCTAAGTTTGGCTTGGTCGGCACCGAACTGGAATTATTAATAGAGAGATAAATAAATGCAATATGAGGACTTAATCCTAGTTTTTATACTACATGTATGGTTTTGTAATCGACTTAACCGCAATATTTGCATAGGTTTAATTATGATTCGAGCCAGGTAATTAAAAAATTCAATTTTGGCTCCGTTACAAATGCATTTAAGAAACGTTTAACGTGTTCACGTGGTCTTACAAGAATATATCTCAGAGTGATCTGGAATGCGCGTTCTTTTGGTAAAAACTTGGACTGAGGATAGGATTTGCGAGTCCCATTTTCAAAAGTGTCTTCAGAAATCGCAACGAATTTTATGCACAATGTTGGGAAAGGTTCCAAAACATATTTTTCAAAGAGCTTAATGATGTGCGTGGGAATATATTTCTGAACCCTCAGAACAATCCGTGGGTGACTACGGGCTTCAGCCACTCCTCAGAGCTTTTAAAGAACTCGTGGCGATTTGATACATGTCTCCACGTCTTCGGTGTTCAAAAGTTATTAAATAGGTTGTCGGTTTTTATGTATTTAAGATGCTCAGTGTAATAATAGTAAAGAAATGTTTTCAATTTTATAAATATTTTCCAGGAAAATATCTGAAACACAATTTTTGTGTTGTATTGCGGCAATCAAATACATTCATAGTGTCCTGTAATTACATTATGAATTTTATATTTTATGGTCCAGCGTCACGATTTATTTTTACAAACGGAGGACATTGAAAAAATATAACACGAGATCACCACGCAGATTTTACAGTAAATAAAGAAATACTGTAACTTTCGTTACTTGGCAGTTTAAGAAACTGCTTGTTTGCATAGGCTGTTCACTTATAACTGAGCACTTTTGAAATAAACNTGGGTGTTTATATATATATATACATAAATAGATGTGGTATAACATGCACTTTTTAAAGCTACCGACAGGAAATTCCATGAATGATTAGCTACGCCGTCATGATGACCTCGACTAACGGGGTCGCCTTGTTTAGGTAGTTAACAAAGGTGTCACTTAGTTTTATAATTTAATGGAATGTATGTTTTGTTGCTCGCAAGTTTTTAAACATGCAAATAATCTGATTTTGTATGAGCTTTGTGTTTTAATTTAGTTTATCAAAAATAGTTGAATATTTTAAGGTCTAACAGAATGGTTGGTAGAATATGTTTTCACGAAGTATAATTTGCCGAACTAAATATTTCACACATCTTCGAAGTGTTTCATTTTTTTTTTTTTTGAGAAACAGTGTACACTCGTTCTTTTTTTTTTAAATATGACACTTTTGTATTCTGTGAACAGTGTGTTAGTTTATGAATTTCACAACGTGATGGCATGATTTATAATTGACTAAAGAGACAAACAGGACAATACCTATGGCAGAAATTAAGCCAATAAAAGCGAAGTTGTTCAATAACTTTCCATAATTTCTGTCATTTCATTTACACGGAATTAAAAGCGTTACAAGTAAATTCATTCAATCAATTAATTCTTACCTGTAACACACCTATGAATAAGACTAATGTTACGAGTAAATCCAATTTGGCAGCTACCATAGTGAAGACGACAATGATTAACCGAGCAATACCACTTCCGGTGCCTGGTATTTTCATTTATATAGCTTTCGATAGCCTTGTTCACACCATACAGGCTATTACGTCATATGTATCCGAATGTTTTTACGAATGGATGACTTCGAAAACCGCCGGCATAGTAATGGGAGCAGTGAAAATAATTGGGGTAGTATTTTATAACGATTTTCCCCACTATCGTTAATTGTGAGCTAGAACGACATGTGCACCGCATGTGTCGCAACCGAGTGGGTGTAATGAATGCGACGCTGTTCCTGACATCCTGTTTTGTGTTTTGTTGAAACCGCGAACTCTTTAGCGGAGTTTATATGAAAGCAAATTGCATTTCCGTACCATTTCACTGCCTGTTAAACTCTTTAACAATACTTGAATAAACTTCAAAAATATTTTTATAAAAACATTTGTAATGTGTTGTTTGCGTGACATCAGGTACATGCCTCGCTCAAGGCTCAGGAAAATCCGTAGCATTTGTCTACCATCAGCCGGAATCTAGCTTGTGTCGAAGTGGTGAGATGAGTTGAGAGGTTTGGAAGGCTCTTAACAAAGTGATCTAGAGAGCCGATGAGGGTAAAATGAGGTGAGAATGGAGCAGCACCGGAATTCAAGAACGGGGATTACACACCAGCCAGTGGCATCATCCGGCACGATTCCCACTTGCGAAAATGCGGCAGTAGCCCCGGCCGGGGATTGAATCCGGTTCGCCTCGGTGGAAGGCGAGCAGTCTAACCGCTTAGCCACCGTGGCCCCTCGAAGTGGGGGGAAAATAAGCGTTGGCGTCGGTTTTTTCAAATACCTCCTGTTTACCGTTTTAGTATTTCTTCTATCTGCTGCTCGGCGGAAGAAATCATGCGTCACCATGAGGAAGCGATGTGAGCAGAATAGTCTGATCTGCCAGTAATTAAGCAAACAATGACCCATCGTTTAAGAAAAGGTGAGAATCCAAAGTGCGGAAGTTAAAACTTTAGTATCTCATTGAGAGTTTCAGCAAGTTTATGTTATCGATATTTACTACTCTTTCCTTATTTTGCGTTAAATAATGCCTGCGTTTCGAAGTATTAGAAAAATATTTTACTCCAGTGTAACAATATCAAGTAAATGACACATACTTACGTATGATTATGTGTGTGTTTCGTATTTCTATGTAATGTCTTTTACTCGCAATAAATAACTCGAAACATTTGAAATTTAATTTTGAAATAAGTGAAATCTTAATATCGTACATAACAAGGTATTGTAAACAGTCTAAACAAAACACTGCAGTACATAATTGAGTTTGACCAGTAATTAAAAATATTTCATGATCCAGTGAGTCGAGTCACGAAATGTCATTCATCTACCCTAAAAAACGACTGAAAAGAAAGTACACGATCATAGAAAATGTGACTATGTTATGTCAAATGTGAAAAACTTACACTGAAGAGCCAAAGAATATGGTACACCTGCATAATATCGTGTAGGGTCCCCGCGAGCACGCAGGAGTGCCGCAAGATGACGTGGAATGGACTCGACTACTGTCTGAAGGTATGCAGAATGCAATTAACACCATGAATCCTGCAGGGAAGTCCACAAATCCATAGGAGTGCGAGGCGGTGGAAATTTCTTCTGAATAGCAAGTTGCAAGGCATCCCAGATATGCTCAATAATGTTCATTTCTGGTGATTTAGGTGGCCAATGGAAGTGTCTTAAGTCAGAAGAGTGTTCCTGGATTCCCTCGGTAGCAACTCTAGACGTGTGGGGTGTCGCATTGTCCTGCTGGAATTGTCCACGTCCGTCGGAATGCACAATGGACATGAATGGGTGCAGGTTATCGGACAGGATGCTTACGTATCTGTCACCTGTCAGAGTCGTATCTAGACGTATCAGGGGTCACATTTAACGCCAACTGTACACGCTTCATGCCATGACAGACACTCCACCAGCTTGAACAGTCACCTGTTGACATGTAGGGTCCGTAGATTCATGAGGATGTCTCCATATCCGTACACGTCCATCCACCCGATAAAATTGGAAACGAGACTCATCAGACCAGGCAAATTGTTTTCAGTCATCAACATTCCAACGGTGGTGTTGGCGGGCCCAGGAGAGACATTAAACTTCGTGTCGTACAGTCAACAATGGTACACGAGTGGGCCTTCGGCTCCGAAAACCCATATCAATGATGATCCGTTGAATAGTTCGCACGCTGGGACTTGTTGATGCCCCAGCAATGATATCTGCGCCAATTTGAGAATGTGTTGCACATCTGTCACGTTTAATGATTCTCGTCAGTTGTCGTTTGCCCCGTTCGTTCACGATCATTTTCCGCCGCAGCGATGTCGAAGATTTGATGTTTTACCGTATTCCCAATATTCACGGTACACTGGTGAAATGGTCGTACGCGTAAATATAGATTTTATCGCTACCTCGGAGATGCTATGTCCCATCTCTCGTGCGCAGACTATAAAATCACATTCAAACTCACTTAAATCTTGATAACCTGACATTGCAGCAGCTGTAACCAATCTAGCAACTTTGCCAGATGCTTTTTGTCTTATGAAGGCGCTGCAGACCGCATCGCGTTACTCTGATTGGTTCCATACCTCTGTTATTTGCATATGCACGCCTATACCAGTTTTTTTTGGCTCTCCAGTGTATATTACAAAATATAGGTAACTGTATTTTATTTTATACAATTACAGTGATAGGTTTTGTACTTCTCTTAAGTCTTGTTTGTTCAGTAATGTTATAAAAGTAAATTTTACAGATTAATTTCGCAGTTTAATTGTTTTGTATAAGAGCTGTGCAAAAAAAAAAATGTTTACCAGTTGTGCTGACAAAGGACAGGAAATACGTATTCCATAAAATGTTTTTGTGAATATCACAAAATTACTTCAAGCGACAAACGTCATAATCCCACAATAAAAATTATATAGATTTTGCTAAAAAAAGAATATATATATAATACCAAATTCTGAAAATTAGTACAACTTTTTCTAAACGCCCTACTCTTCTTCAATAATAGCAGTGACACTTGTAACACTAGCGTTATTCCCGAACTCGAGTAAACTTTTTCAGCTTAACAGTGCATTAAATGTCGCTCCTAAATACCAAGGGCATCCAAATAGTTATTCACGACAGCGAGGACGTGCCAAAGTCAGTATTGATTTGACTGTGTTACTTTAGTTTCAAATTTGACTAAATATTCTGATAACTGTGCAGCAACGCATCTAGAAATAATGTTTATTATTCATGCTCAAAAAAAAGATTTACATTTAAAAAAATCAATCGCAGGTGTTCACTTTCTTACGTTAATTCTATTTAAAAGTGCTTTTTAAGGACACAAAAAATCCCGGCATCTAGGTTTCAAAATAAATACAATCTCCTGACAGACGATTTTCCACAAATGTTAGAAGCAGACTAGATGCAGACTGGGAGGATTGTGTGGTATCAGCATGATGGTTGCCCAGAGCATAGTGCAAGATGTACTACGGCTTGCCGAGTGGGAGGATTGTGTGGTATCAGCATGATGGTTGCCCAGCGCATAGTGAAAGATATACTATGGTTTGCAGAGTGAGAGGATTGTGTGGTATCAGCATTATGGTTACCCAGAGCATAGTGCAAGGTGTACTATGGCTTGCAGGCTGGGAGGATTGTGTGGTATCAGCATGATGGTTGCCCAGCGCATAGTGCAAGATGTACTACGGCTTGCAGACTGGGAGGATTGTGTGGTATCAGCATGATGGTTGCCCAGCGCATAGTGCAAGATGTACTACGGCTTGCCGAGTGGGAGGATTGTGTGGTATCAGCATGATGGTTGCCCAGCGCATAGTGAAAGATATACTATGGTTTGCAGAGTGAGAGGATTGTGTGGTATCAGCATTATGGTTACCCAGAGCATAGTGCAAGGTGTACTATGGCTTGCAGACTGGGAGGATTGTGTGGTATCAGCATGATGGTTGCCCAGCGCATAGTGCAAGATGTACTACGGCTTGCCGAGTGGGAGGATTGTGTGGTATCAGCATGATGGTTGCCCAGCGCATAGTGAAAGATATACTATGGTTTGCAGAGTGAGAGGATTGTGTGGTATCAGCATTATGGTTACCCAGAGCATAGTGCAAGGTGTACTATGGCTTGCAGGCTGGGAGGATTGAGTGGTTTCAGTATTATGGTTGCCCAGCGCATAGTGGAATATGTACTACGGCTTGCTGACTGGTAGGATTGTCTGGTATCAGCATGATGGTTTCCCAGCGCATAGTGCAAGATGTACTACGGCTTGCAGACTGGGAGGATTGTGTGATATCTGCATGATGGTTGCCCAGCGCATAGTGCAAGCTGTTCTACAGCTTGTTTTCGCCGATTTTTTCAAAATCGTCGGATTGGACGAAGGGGACGCGTAGGTTGTCCTTCCGGTTCATCAGACCTGACACCGTCGGTTTAATTTTCTGCGGGGAACGCTATAAGACGCTGTGTACAAAGATATACCGACTACACCAGAAGATATGAACCAACGTATTACTGCTGCCTGTTCTGAAATTTCTGGCTCAGAGAATATATGGCGTACCAGGTGTATCCAACATTGAGAAGTCGCACAGTGTATAATATATGCCTACTGAAGTGAAGACTGTGGACAGGTGTGTGGTGGTAATTTTATTACTGCATAGTTGCTCGTGCTGCATTTAAGTAGTCACTCGTGTTTCTGTGACTTATCGTATAAAGGTAAGGAACCAACGCTGGTATTACGATGACTTCACGGTACACCGAACATGTACTACACTGCACTTTCCCATGTACGTAAAACGTGGAATTTCTGGGTGGTACAATACGATGCTTCCCGTAAGCACATACCCTTTGTGTACTGAATACAAATGCCAGGGTAAGTATTGTTGCTTATCAGATTGAAAACTCTTAAAAATTCGAGTTTTACAGGTGTGTTTGTGATTTAACACTGATGTGGCTAGAAGAGGTTGCGAAAATATGGAGTTCGGGTTTTATACGAACTTTGAAAACAAATACATCACCATAAGTTCCAGAAAGTATTGTATCTGGCAGATGTAGAGATATTTTTTCGTGTGTACGGGAATAAATGGTATGTAGTAAAACTTAAATATATATGGCAAATGTAATCAAATGACGTGAGTAGACGACATCTCGCAAACAAAAACAAAACCCATAAAAAACTAAATGTATCTGAATATCGTCTCTAACGTGATTAGCCAGCGAGATCAAGTAAAATCTAGACATTGACAAACTTTTCCATTACGTGAACGTGAAGTGATCGTGATAGGTCTCCTTGAAACACATTAGTCAAGGTTTAGTCGACTTACGTGAGTGCACTCGTTACGTGTTATGTGAATCGTGTAGTCATTCTAATCCTGGCATAAACACTGTAATTCGCTTAGATGTAAACAGCGCACTAGGTATCTGCGAGCGTAAACGTTACAAGGAACGGGAAAGTCTTTCAGATTTTCTGAATTCCTTTTGACAGAACGGGAGGTTTGGAGGATTAACTAGCGGATTAGAGTTAGCCGCATTATGCAAGGAATACCAGAAAGCTTTGACCATAATGGCCCCTTTTCTCTCATCTCCTTTGTAATTTTTAAAGTCATCCACCACTGTTCTCAAGAGTACACTGCTATCTTCTCTCCTTTCACTATTAACACTTTGTAGATTTTCTATTATTTCATTTATATAAAAAAATATATATTCACACTCGTTATTATAGTCTTATTCGAATTCATTTACGTGTTCACACGGAAGATTTTCCAGAACGATGAGACTGAACTCGGCATCCTATCTACAGAATATTGAATTTGATGACGTTTGTTATAAGTGTTCGTAAAATGTTGGGGATCAACATGTCAGTTGTCATCCTGATGTTCTCATCCTGTAGTAATAGTTAAATTTTCTTATTTCTTACATTACATCCTCAAGCCTTTCAATGTAATTACTTGATATATAGAGTTTAATTAAACAAGTATATTTCCTAGGGTAAAATTTTAGACAAACCGTCTCAGAAATCCAATTTATTCATCTGACAATTTTACTTTTTGTGATAATGTGTTATTCTCTGCTGGCATTTCCATGTTGGTTTGTGATGTACGAGATTCCATAATAGCCGCCATGTTCTCTGGAGTAATTGAGATATGTGCAATGTATTTTTAATGAGCAGTTGAGATTGCACACTGACTGTGCATAGTCAAGGTGGCCACTCGCCAGGAAGCCGTAATTATCCCTGGATGAGTAAGCGTAATTGTTACTGCACTCTTGGATAAGGCGCATACACTGCGCTTAACTCGACCGGGGTTACGCCCTAAGCAGCTACATACGCAGAAATGAGGCGTTGGTTCAAATAACAAAGGAGGGATTAAGCCTAGAAAAGCAAAAACCCTGTGAGCTGGGGAGGGGGGAAACCAAGAAAGGAAGAAATTAATATAAATTATAAAATAATACTAATGCTAGTGGGGGAGAGAAGTCCGGGCAATTACAGTGTAAACCATGACAGGCAATAAAGGAGCATCTAAATTGAGAATAATCAATCATATTATTTTTTAATGCAGTAAGTATCTTGCATACGTATCAGTTCAGAACAAGAAAGACTTGAGAAAATAAATTATGTCAAACTTGAATAGTGCAGAAAATGTTTTTAGATAACCCTGCGCTAATCATTGCAGGTTTCAAAAGGAGAACGCTATGTGTGGCATAAAAATTAATATAAAACTTAATTTACTTATAATGCTGGGTGTATTGTTGTTTTCTTGATAGGCATGTATTCGTAGAAATATGTTTTTACTATAATACCATAATTTTTTACTTAAAACAAAATTTTATTTGCTGGAAATAAAAGTTAATTTTGTAAAACATTCCGCGTTTATTGCCCTTAGTACTGAAGTTTAACAACCAAATGCCCTAAAAAAAACTAAATACGAATTTCTTTATTTGTCGAAAAAAATGTATTTTTCATTTTTAAATTGCCATCTTTGTCTCATTTCTGTGCCATATTATCTATCCTGATAGGAGAGATGACACAAATTGTGGCCTTCTGATGTCTTCATAAATAAATATTTAATCTCAGCCAAATTCCATATTTTGCTATATTTCTAGGCATCCTGATCGATTAGGATGTCCATTGTCCGTTGTATTATAATTATTGCATGAAATCCAATTCTTGTGAATTTTTTTTAATGTGCCAGCTATCCTCGCTTTCCTTATATAGTCCATTCACGGTTGAATCCAACTTTTCTGAATACTTGCTAAAGCTATACGTTCAGGTTAATACTACGAATTATGCACATAAAGGTTAACTATGCCTACAATAATACACCAAAGAGACAATGCACAGTATTTGTGCGCAGCCTGTTTAATAATATTTTTCATGAAAACTATTTCTCATTAGACATTACCAACACACCTATTTTCTGTCTGTTTTTAATCATACTAATTATAACTGAAACACTTGTGATATATAATGTAACGTTCGGCCGCTAGTTACACTGCCGATGTTACGTTGCCACTGCTAGCTCCAAGGTGGAACACGAGACTCAGTAAAAATGGACGCCGATTAATTAAGAAATAAGTTCAAGTTCCAGATTATTTTGTTCTATACTTTATTTATCATTGAATCCAGTATGCAGAGTACGAACGTTCACATATCACCATACAAGTGCAGAAACAGCGCCACAGTGGTTTACAGATTATTCATGTGTCTGAATACTTGCATCGCAAAAAATATTAAATGCTGCTACCTCCCACACCAGGGGAGAAATAAAATAACAAATTTTAGTTGCCGATGTGGGGGTTATCGTCCTGCCCGACGCTGCATAGATGACCATTCTTGAGTGGAGACTGACCTGAAGCACTGCTCGACCTGAAGTGACTGACACTGACCTGCCCTCACCGCCGACTGACTTGAAGTGGAAAGTCAAGGGCGACAGGCACACACGTCTTTTGTGCTGCCTATCACCCCCCTCTCTCCTGAGATAAGGGCCTGGCCACGCACACTCTCCACTCGTTATCGACACTGCTCCACACATTATCGAAACTAAGACTGGGCCTTCAACATAAGCGAACTTCTCGTACAACAAAACTTGTTGACGCATTCTGAAAAAAAGCTAAATAATGCTGACGCTTAACAAAAACTGAAAACTACGATGCTTGAAGCGAAACGACAACCGGACTCCTGATAAACGTAAAACAGCAAACGTCCGCCCGATAAACAAACTATCACGGGAAACAAGCCACCGCGGCATTAATTTTGAATGCGATAAAAATATTACGAAGCTAACCAAAGCTTAAGAAAAACGAACGAAATTGAAACACGTGTCCCGAAAATTAAGAATACTGCGTCATTACAACAACATATTTAGTTAACAACCAAAAAAATTCATATGAGGGGTGATATTACAAATCTTTGATTAAGAAAGTGAGAAGATACCACGAATATACTATATATACGAAATTTTGTAGTATGAAAATTGGAAGTGGTGTGCATGGTAAAAAAAACATACATTTAATCCATTTATTCGTCTTCGTTGCAAGATCAATAGTTCGTGGAGTAATATTTTCATAACACGATTTCATTGAAAATGATATTTAAGTGTTTTAAATATTTAGCTCAGTTTTATAGTTCCTAAAAATAATGAATTTGTTGTTTGGTTCCCTCTTAATTGATTCTTGATGTATTCTGTATAATAATGTGTCGAGTACCTCGAACAATTATTGCTAGCATATGTTAAAACAAATGATTGGAATAGGATACCCGTTTAAATACTTTAACGGTGAATGAAAAGTGATAAGTGGACGATAAAGACCCTAAAGATAACAGTTACATATTTTAAGTACCACTCTCCAGGAAGGTAACTGCTCCGTGAGAAACATTTATAAATGAATAAATAAACCGCTTTTCAAGAGCAAAACATTTTTTTTACATTGGTGAAATCTATTGTAAAATCGTGTCATTGAGAGAAATAAATTTACTACGGCGAATTTATATTTAAAAGACTACTGCCAGCGTTTGAAATATTTTTCTTGTCAAATTCAAATGAAGTATTTTCTACAAATGGTATTACAACAGTTACAATTATTATTCTCTGATTATGTGAATAGTCTTGGAAAGAGAATGAACTGAGTTTAAATCATCCACATCAATATAAACCACACAATAATCATGTAAATATACGTGAGTTTGCACGAATGTTGTCGTGTACGGAATGTGAATATTTCAGTGCATGCTCTATGCACTTCTGAAGTACTACTGTTTTGTTAGGTAATACGTTTCAGCAATTTTGTACATCGATTTCGAATTTTTTGCTGTAAATGTAATATTTTGGGTTAAGTAGTTATTGAGGAACTTAAATAAGTACGATTAATTTGAAACTACTTACACTATTAAAACCATGATTCGTTTGGTGTAGCGTACAAACTTTATATATGAAGTTTCTTCGCTCACTGTCTCATCAACGCACAAACCACACGGATTGACCTAGAAACACGGAATTTTAGGAGCTGCTTCCATTTACGGCGTCGGCAGCCACTGCAAATGAATTTTTCAAAATTATGTCGACAAGGTTGGTGCTATAGGGAAATACATATTATTGAAATTCGTTTTTGTTTTGGCGTTCTTGTTAAAAGATAGATATATACAACCGGGACTTTATTTAGCAGAAAAAAAAACGTCCTTCTTTGCTTTAGAAGCCTTTCGTAAAATTAATGTAAAGCCTGTTTCTGGAAAAATCAGAAAACTTAATAATTTTATAAAAAATTATTGAAAAAAATTGATACATCTGTGTCGATACAGAGCTTGAGAGTATTATTTCTCACACTTAGGTTTTTGTTTCAAGTTTATATCTTCAAAGTTGCTCTCAAAAACCCGAATGCCATTAACATGTGTTTCTCTATACCAAATTCTCGAACAGGTAACATCCTTAAGGAGTGTTAAGAAATGAAATAAAATGCATATTACACGTTTGTATAAAATAAATTTCAGGATTTCTAAAATTTAATTATTAAGGGGGTGAAAAGGTGTAAAATGTGATATAACGAAATTCTCAATGTTTGTTAAACCTGCAGAGATACNTAATTATTAAGGGGGTGAAAAGGTGTAAAATGTGATATAACGAAATTCTCAATGTTTGTTAAACCTGCAGAGATACCGTCGTGCTTCTTGCTTCAAAATACTTCATTCAAATGCTTAATAACGTTTCTTTCGGATTTATTGGAATTCTGCCTTTTAGGTGGCCAAAAAGGGTTCAGATATATTATCGCGAGACCTTCAATGTCTCTTAACACGGGAAATACGCTAGCGCCAATTTTTCATCTAAATAGTAAATATTTAAATTCTTAAAAACTAATTACATCATTTATGCTACTTAAACAATTAAGAAGTGGAAAAAGGGCTTAAAATATGGTTCCACGGAAACTTCACCCTCTTGTAAAAAGTAAAAGACGGCTGTTTTTTTGTTTACAAGACTACATATTGTTATGACGTGATCAGGCCTTAGCTGAATGGCTTGCCTGATCACACCTTCAAACATTAAACCAGGGCACGAGCGTGATTGTAACACCACCTTGCGAAGACAGTTGCAGGAATCCCCTCCACCGGTCAGTAAACGGGGACGAAATATATTAAACAACGCGCCCGATATAGGCCATCATAACACCGGGAGCGGCGTCTTTTGTCGTCGACCCGACCAGAGAGAAGACCACTGAAGATGGGTGTGTCCGGCCGTCGTTAACGGCCTAGTATAATCAGCCTCCGGCAACATGAACAAGGCGAGGACTTTCCAATTATACTGTAATTATAATGGCGTGAGGTAATAAATATAATGTAATTAATAAGCATCTTGGTAGTCAATTTAAGCTCCCCCAAACAATAGTCATTTAAATAGTTATTGTATAATCCTTATTTGGGTAATAAACTCCATCTTATGCTGCTGTGCTCTACATAATCATGACTCATTATTGAGCTACGCCCTTAGACACTTTCACGTATGAACGGCTTAAAAGCTCATTCGTAACAATATGCAAGTGCCCAAAATAAACTCAGCATTCCAGATAAACACTAAAATTCCGAGGATGGAAGTGTACCCGCGAACAAAAGATCTGTATAATTTAGGGGCCACGGTGGCTGAGCGGTTAGATTGCTCACCTCCCACCAAGGCGAACCGGGTTCAATCCCCGGCAGCGCCACTCCTGGATTTCCGTATGTGGGTATCATGCCGGACGATTACGTTGGTCGGTGGGTTTTCTCGGGGATCTCCCGTTTCCCCACTCTTGCATTTTGGCGCTGCTCCATTCCCACCTCATTTCACCCTCATCGGCTCGCATGACCTCGGTGTTAAGGGCCGCCCAGATCGCTTAATTCAATTCTGTTTAGTTTATATCGGCTACGCACTAGCTTGATAGCAAGTCCGAATCCCTGGCAAACGGAGCCACAGGGAAAATTGTCATAATTATAGTCTGCCATACACAAAATTATTAGNCAAGTCCGAATCCCTGGCAAACGGAGCCACAGGGAAAATTGTCATAATTATAGTCTGCCATACACAAAATTATTAGTAAAAAATGCTTCTTTGTTTTCAATCTGCTGAACACAAAAATTTTAAATGTGAACTGTTGAAGCTGTGAGTGCATTTAGCTCTTCAGTAGTCATTATTTTTCTTTAGGCCCTACTTATTAACATAAGAGTTATTTTAATTCCGTTTGACATTTATCTTACAAATATGAACTTACTTATATCTGCTACTTATATTAAGGCTTATTATTGTGAAGAACACTTCCAAATCAACAAGGAAGCAGGACACAGCCAATCAGACCCTTCTGGAATACCGTGCAACCACCAATCAGGTTTCCGAGAGAGCGACTCTAGAAGCAGCGGAATCTATTAATTTTATTGTGCACAAATCCCGGAAGATACACACTTGCTGCTCAACGGTTGAGTGTTCGCAAACATGTCCGGCTTGACCTTTCTGTTTAAACGTAACGCTTTGGCAACCGTTGTGCTCATCACAACAATGAATCGACAATCCCTTACGCTATGTCGATCATATGTGGGGGGTTCACCTCCCGTCTACTCGTTCGCATTCTATCTGCAGCCTATTTTTAAAAGTCTCTGGTTTTAAACATGGTGGACATGGAACAACAAACGTTTCTTAATCAAACGCGAAACATTTTCACATTAATTATTATGTTAAAATAACTGATATTACAGCAAAAGCGCAAGTAAGATAATTGCATTACAGAAATTTCTGACACAATGCGGAATTATAACTTAACGGCTTACGAAATTCACACGGGATTACTTTATTATCAAAAACATTAAGCAAATATTTACTATGTAGATGTGGTGGAGTGCCTAAACTGCAGAATGTTTCATGATGTGTAAACTAATTTGTACTTGTTCCAATAGTAATTTTTTTACAAGTATATTTTATAACGTAGCTGACAGGGATTATTTATTAAATATTAAANTACTTGTTCCAATAGTAATTTTTTTACAAGTATATTTTATAACGTAGCTGACAGGGATTATTTATTAAATATTAAAATGTAGTCAATTTTACGCGAAAAAGTGACATAACATGTGGATTTTTGTGCCATATTCTTTATTTACTTTTCTGGCAAATGTAGCGTACGACATTGATAGACGTGTATTCTAAGTACAGCATTCAAGGAAACAGGTGTCTTCACATTTGCTGACACATGAGTAAAAACACGTATTACGTTTGGAAATGTATTAATATTTCTAGTAAGTAATCAGACTGGACAACATTTTCTAATGTTCGTTTATTAATTTACTGTCCTACAGTTATTGTTTTATTCCCTGGATGCGTTGCATATAATAAGGGCCACCTGTTTTTCGCGAAAATATTTACGTGGACGCTAGACTTCAATATCCTATGTTCACATTTGTTGTCTTCATTTGACTATTGACCGCTTGCATCTGTGTGATTACAGTCTGTTACATGAGTCAGCCAATCAGAATTCAGTTTCTCCGATACTGACCGCCCGTGATTCGCAGGCAGACAGATAGATAAAATGCATAGTAATATCAAATTATCCAATCACGAAAGTGGTTCTGAAATAAAAGTCGTTGGAACACAACTTGTCCTGAAATATTTTCGCGGGTAACAGGTGCTCCTTCATAAAACATAACACAGGTGGAAACTCCTTGTCTCATGTAACTTCTCCTTTGNTTTCGCGGGTAACAGGTGCTCCTTCATAAAACATAACACAGGTGGAAACTCCTTGTCTCATGTAACTTCTCCTTTGTCTGTATCATGCGTACATCTTCTCTCAGCGCTAAAGAGCTCCAGCCTGAAAAAACAGAATTGCGCTTATTTAATTAAGGGAATTATTTCGAACTGTTTTTACTGTGAATACATAAACATGCCCACCAAACATGAGATTTAAACATTGTATATAATTGCTTATTTCAATATTGATGGCACAATTGTTAGATCAAAGCACTGATACTGTATGTCTAAGCCAGCTTGCGGTAAAACAAACGCAATGTACTCATGGCGAAAAAAAATACTAATTTATAATAACAATTAATTAAAAAATAGCACTGTATTCTCAGCATGGCATTTTCCTTTGTCTATAAAATATATGCTTTAGAAAATATAAAATTGCTGTATTTTACTTTTAATAGTTTTCTGGCAATTTTTAATGTATATTATGTTTACTAAAGAAAATTACTTTATTTTAAGGTAGATTATATTATATGTTATATATTTTTTAACATTATCTCTTAAATTTAAATGAATGCAAAAATGTATTCGTGCGTCCAAATAATAATGAAAATATCAAAACCCAAATTATGTTTTGATTGCATCGGGATGTTCCTATCAAGCAATTTTTAGTGTTCCTGAGTTTTCTCCGGGTGCTCCAACTTTGCCTTGCCTCTCGTGCATTCTGTTCCTTAATGTTTACTGAAATAGGTGGCGCAAGAAGTTAAACCCATGGTGGATGGGGCGGAAGCCGAAGATGAGTTCCCTCCGCTATTCTGAAGACTGGGCGACATCCTCGTATGAGTAAAAGACGGGATGTACAAGTGAAAATATGATTATCAGTACAATTTTATTTAAAATATTTATTTNATGTTCACCACAAAAATGTTTGGCAGAGTGAATACCAACAAAATACATTATGACTGCCAAGAAGTGTTTTTTTTTTTTGCTTTGTATTAAAGACGCTGCCAGCTCAGCGTGCGTCCTCAGAATTTAAATGGAGAATCAGTGTTTAAGAAATTATTTTTTGATGCATCTATTTTGAATGCAAATGTTTCAAAAAATAATTATTCTACGCGGCACGTAAGAAGTGCTGCAGATTTAATGTTTAATGTTTTATTTTATAAAAATTAACAATATATTTGATTTTAAATATTTAATGGACAAATTTTTACAAAATGTTATAACGTGCCATTATTCCTCGAGAAATGTTACGAAGAACACATTTTGTAATACATTTCGTTTGAAAATGTTATCTTAAAAATTTACGGATTAAAATGGAAACTCTTTAACATTGATCCAAAATATTTGGGTGCAGGCTTATTTGATAGCGCCTTTTATTGACATGAACCTAGTGACATCAAATTTTTAATTAGAATTCAGAGGATATAAATACTTTGATTTAAACCTAAAGAATAATATGTTTAGAGATAGCGTCGAAAAAGTTTCTTTTAGAAAGAAAATCTCTCATTACGTAAAAAAATTCTCAGTATGTAGAGATATTTAAGTTTCATAGCTGGAAACTAATTGTACCAATTGCCTTTGAAAAAATATTTTATCGGTCAGTTTTGTTTTAGATAATTACATTTTACAATAGCCTTCAATTTTATCTTCCCGTTATTTGCAAAATATTTATGTTTGGAGGAACTTACCGAATGCAGGCACTGNTTATGTTTGGAGGAACTTACCGAATGCAGGCACTGGCAGAAATCAGCCACTTTGTCTTCCATCTTCGTCTTTGTGGAAGCTGCAGCTGTGAACATTTAAGCGTTTCGCGTGTTTCAACAAGCAAGTAAATCACATACATACAAAAGTGTAAACTAGACATAAATTTCCAACTGCATCGCGAACTGTGTTTNATCGGTCAGTTTTGTTTTAGATAATTACATTTTACAATAGCCTTCAATTTTATCTTCCCGTTATTTGCAAAATATTCATGTTTGGAGGAACTTACCGAATGCAGGCACTGGCAGAAATCAGCCACTTTGTCTTCCATCTTCGTCTTTGTGGAAGCTGCAGCTGTGAACATTTAAGCGTTTCGCGTGTTTTAACAAGCAAGTAAATCACATACATACAAAAGTGTAAACTAGACATAAATTTCCAACTGCATCGCGAACTGTGTTTNTAACAAGCAAGTAAATCACATACATACAAAAGTGTAAACTAGACATAAATTTCCAACTGCATCGCGAACTGTGTTTTTCTCAAAGAATCATGAGCACTATGCTCTATAAGGCCTCTCTCTTTTTATATATAATGTTAACTTCATAAATTAACAAATACAAGTTATATTTATAATAGTTTTATCATGTCACGGTAATGTATCAAAAGTGAAGAGATTTAGTTAACATAGTGAAGGACTACTTGCCAATCTTCCCGATGTTGAAGTTTCGAATGATACCGTTAGTGAATCTGAAATCGTCACAGTTTTGGCCATTTCTCCAAATATTGTATTGCTTTACCTCTCATAACAGTATAAAAAACATTGAATTATACAAGTATTTTCAATTTATATAATTAATTCTGAATGACCACGTGAATAAACTGAGAATAAATAAAAATTCAGTAACTGCTGTATTTTAATTCGGTATACTTGTATCGTTGTGCTTTATATTCTTCGATGAAGAAATGTTAAATTCCAGGAAACCCTTATTTGTCAGACTACATTTTACTACGGAGTCCCCTTAAATACATACATACAAACTAAATAGGCATTTTCCTAAACATCCTATGTCTAGTAAGCAGTATCTACTGATTCGTAGTAAATTTTAAGTGATTTACGGCAGTGTTGATTATTTTATGTAATCACCATTCCAGAGGCAATGTTTATAGTGGAATACCTTCATTACCCCTTGGAATTATATTTCTTACTATTGCTGTTTACTGAAAGCTAAACAACGGTGTAAAAAGTTGCGGATGGCAACGCCGCTATTGCGCAGGGAAGTAAATACAGAGAATAAAATGCACGGTAATTAGCGAGAACACGCGTGGAGGTAAACATTCGCATGCTAGCGAACGGGCGGTTGGCACTTTGAACACTTCACGCAAAAACCCCGCCAGTGTAACAAAGTGTCATGGACCGCTATTGTAGACGGCTACTTCGGCTCATACGCCTATGTGGTAGGTGGTGTGTACTAACGTGTTCTGTCATTCAATGATATGTCACGTGTGGAACTTAACAACGTCCAAGTTACTACCTCCATCGCAGCCAGCACTAGTGTGTAGGCGGTGCGGTGTCCCGAGCACACAATCGTGCACCAGATTCAAGGTGCCGCTGAAAACAACACGGTTGGCGATAATAAATGATGACTCAGTTTTGTCTTATCTGCGCAAGCACCGTGTTACAACCCACGAAATTTCCTACGCGGTATACAAAACGTGCGATCACCTTGCCGGTGAAATTTTCTTACCTTTTGTGTTACACTCTTGCGCAGATTTCTCCAATTTTATTTTTTCTTTCTTGTTGCTAGCAACGACGCCTAAAAATTTCTTGATGACCTCCATGTTGCCTGTGCCCTCCTTGGTGATCTGTGGACATAATTTTTACATTGAATCTTGCGACAAATCAAAAACAGTTAGTTTTAAACAATCCATCACAGGGTATGATGTTGGTATTATAAATATGAGAGTCTGATTGCACTGTCTTAAATAGTGAAATTGTAAATACTTTGTTCATACTGACAATCAACACTGATATAGGTGTCTTGACATAGACATCTCATATAATTGGAATGAAATTCAAAACTACTTCAAACTATAATCTGAAATCTATAAGCATTAAAAAACTAGCAATAGGTTTTAGAATACAACGTCTCCCAGCAGTGAAACTTATATTGAAACGCAGTCTTGTTGGCATAACGTCCGTAATATCGAAGTATGAGTTATAAAGAAAAGACGTTGGAGCGTCCCGGCTGTAGCGACTACACACTACTATGAATACCAACCCGTCATTCCAGTTACCTGGGGAGAGCGGGGATTGAACTGTTCGCAATGTTAATGTGTCACGTTGGCTATCGCCACCAGCAAGGACATAGGCATTTCTTCCTGTTTGGGCCATTGGGGAGGGAATATGGCGTAGCATGTGCATGCCAGCTTCGCAGTAACCATAATTTGCACATCTCAACCTTATACCGCTGTTCCACTGGAATCGTGTAAACACCTAAACCCAGTGGTTAGGGCCAAGATTAGTGCGCTGTTTACAATAATACTTCAGAGTTATGATAACTTTACGTTGAATAGCACACCATTTGTTTATAAAGAAANAGTGCGCTGTTTACAATAATACTTCAGAGTTATGATAACTTTACGTTGAATAGCACACCATTTGTTTATAAAGAAATAATGTGCTTTGTTGAATTCAACCCTATGAGAGTCCCGTACAAAATAAATTACATGAATTATCAAGCATTTCACAANTAATGTGCTTTGTTGAATTCAACCCTATGAGAGTCCCGTACAAAATAAATTACATGAATTATCAAGCATTTCACAAAAAATTGTTATTTACGAGTGTGAGGTAATAACATAATCGTAACATAGCGCAATTCCTTCTTAACAAAAAAAAAAGGATGTTCACCTTCTGAGATTGCGCATTGTTGAAATAAAAGAACTATGTATGATTTTAAAAAAAGAAATATGCAGCTAGTGCATAGTCAAATTAGACTAAATAAATTGTTATAAAATCACGAGTTGTATAACAATATATATATATATATATATATATATATATATATATAAAGAGCTACATAGCTGTTTCAAAAGACGTGACTTTCAAAAATTTCGTAAGAAAATCGTGATCAATTGCTTGGAACATGCGCAGGAGACAATAATTACTCTACCTCATCTTGCGATGGAGACTTCAGTAGAATGGAGAAAGGTATCACAAAAAGCAGATACTGTTTGTACTTCAAGATGCATAAGAACAATCTCTCGTTAGCCGAACAGCATCAACATTGTTAATGGCTGTTTACAGTAAAATGATCACTTTCGTAATCATCCTTTAAAAGAAAATGTTACTGCCCCTGGCTGCGTATAATTTAACGGGCACGCCAACTGACGAGCACCTAATAAAGTTGATTCACTATTATCGTCACTGCTTATTCCTTATGTTAATTTACGTAACAAAATATATACTAAAACCTGGCCAGAGAACATAGCTATGAATTAAAAAAACAACACGTAAATGGGAGACGTGGTTCTCGAGTCATAAGTGCACTAGCAGACAGTGATTCGTAATGACGTTCAATTAAAAGTTTCGTGTACCGTTGTAAATACTAAAATTATTTCTTACGAATTCTGTTATTTTTAAATGCATACAAGTTTGACAATAAGCTAATTTATAAAATATACATTTTTTATATAATGTTACAGTTTCTCTTTATCGATGTTTGAATAAAGCGATCAGGACCAAGACAATGCTAATTTTACGTTCGGCGGAAGAATACACAACGTGCAAACAAGTAGATCTAAAGCAGCTCTTTAAAAAGTGTTCAGTTTACAGTGAACAGCTTGTAACTACCAACGTCTACTTCCGAAATAAATGCTTAGTGAAATCCAACACTCACCAAGCCCATGTCGTCCAGAGTGCACAGCATGAGCAACTAGAAAAACATAAAAGCATATCGTGAACGAGTTTCCTATAAAGTGATAGCAGTATTTTAATAACAGTTTGCCTGCGTGATAATCAAAATACTCACTTTTCCTTCAGGGCTCTTCATGCAGCCGCCACTTACCGCCCTCTTTATGTCATCTGAAAATATCAGTATAAAATATAATAAACTGTTTTAACAGCCTGAACGTCTAGCCGTACAAAATGTTACCATCTCTAACATTATTCACATTTTACGAAGTTAAACTGTACACTGCCGCTTCCGGAAAGAATCTCAACTTTTGAAACACATATTTTCCTAAACGTTATAAACGTAAATTTAACCAAAGCTAACATACGTTCAGAGATTAAGATTATGCGCCAATGTCGGATATTAAATAAATGTATCGTGTTATGTTTATGGAAGCTTCGTTACCATTTACGCTGTCGAAAGTTTCGTTTCCGAGAGGAATAACTTTTTAAACTGGCTTTGTCAGTATTAAGTGGACGGAAGTTGACTTAAAATACTAAGCGACACATGAAATGCACCACCCCTGACGAGCGTAAGCCAGGGAACGCAAAATAGCGCAGGTCGCTGTTACGGCAACAGCTGAAGAAGAATGAGGGCAGCGGAAGTGACATAGGCAACAACAGAAAGCTTCCAGTCATCGTACTTCCGCCAAGTGTCCGTCGATCGTCTTATAAAACCTATTTCACCACCAACTGACAAATATAGAAATAAATTATCTACTTCATACCACTTTAATTCATTATTATATAGGTACATTGTTACAGAATGGCAATATTATATTGCAACCAACGTGGGCAAATTCCGTTACCCATGAAAAAGGTAATAAAAAATAACCAATAAAAATAATTGATTTTCCCACCAAAAAAATTTTTCTCATATTAAATATTATTTTATCAAAACCTCCAACGTAATCAATTAATTCTATCAATGGGTTTTACTTACTGCTGTAATAAATATAAATTACAATACATAAATTCCAAATAAACTTGTCTTTAAGCTATATAAGTAAATTGCCCAACTGCTGCTATTCTCAAAGGCTTCAAATTTTTCTGTCTAGCAAAACGGTAGATTCTATCTCCTCCTTCTATTCGAATGTTTCTTTTCCCGAACAGAACGGCACAGTGGGTAGATTGAATAAGAACGTTACCATTATTTGCTGAATAGTAGTGTGACATGTTATGGAACTGTGCTCGTCTGGTTAGGTGGTGGTTAGAAAAAAGATTATAAAAAGAGGTAAGGAATAGAAGTGATTGACGTGTACTTAATTTTTGTTGATGAGCTGATAAATGTAAATGCGAATGTATTATGGGTAACTGATACTAACGGAATGAAAAAATAGCCCCAAATGTGTTATTATTTGTATAACTTGTGTCAATTATATTTCCTGTCCATATAATGTGTACCCTACTTAACCTAACCAAACCTAACCTAAAATGAACTAACGCAACCTTATCTAATCCAATATTTTCCTAATATAATACAAACAATGGTTAATCGACTCTACAAAATTACACCAAAGGGACAGCGCACCGCATTCGTGCGCACCCAATGTAATAATATTTTGCATTAGGACTATTTCTTACCAGATATTACCAACACACCTACTTTCTCCCTGTTTTAATTTATTTTAATTATAAATGTTAAGTGTTACAGTTTGTAAATAAAATATAAGTATAAGTCCAATTTAATATAAATTAAGGTATATTTTATGTTAACACAAGTATAAAACACTTGTGCTGCATGACATATTAATGTAACAACCAAACACGTAATACATGGTGTGATTTTTCAAATGTTTGTTTCAAAAACTGCGAATAAACCGTAAATAAACTACAGCAGTTATATCCTATTTCAGACCCCACTATGGCTTGGAAAAACAGAATGTACAGGTTGAATGACAGCGACATTCGGCCTACAGGGAGGAAATATTATTATCCTGCCATTGATATAAATGATTTAAAAAAAAGTACTTTAATGTCTCGAACAGAGTATGTGAAACTGACGGAGGCTCTCGTCATTGTTAATTTAAGAGTACATCTTGGAGTAACTGAGGGTGGCAGTCTTGGAGGATATGTACGCCGAGTCAGCCCCAGAGCGTAGCCGTAACAGATGGCATTACCTCGGCCCGTACTAGTGAGCTCTCCAACGACACTATGTCTCACACTCGTGCCTTTGTCCGTGTACGTAAACAGATGGCGTTACTTCGGCCCGTACTAGTGAGCTCTCCAACGACACTATGTCTCACACTCGTGCATTTGTCCGTGTACGTAAACAGTTGGCGTTACTTCGGCCCGTACTAGCGAGCTCTCCAACGACACTATGTCTCACACTCGTGCCTTTGTCCGTGTACGTAAACAGATGGCGTTACTTCGGCCCGTACTAGTGAGCTCTCCAACGACACTATGTCTCACACTCGTGCATTTGTCCGTGTACGTAAACAGTTGGCGTTACTTCGGCCCGTACTAGCGAGCTCTCCAACGACACTATGTCTCACACTCGTGCCTTTGTCCGTGTACGTAAACAGATGGCGTTACTTCGGCCCGTACTAGTGAGCTCTCCAACGACACTATGTCTCACACTCGTGCATTTGTCCGTGTACGTAAACAGTTGGCGTTACTTCGGCCCGTACTAGCGAGCTCTCCAACGACACTATGTCTCACACTCGTGCCTTTGTCCGTGTACGTAAACAGTTGGCGTTACTTCGGCCCGTACTAGCGAGCTCTCCAACGACACTATGTCTCACACTCGTGCATTTGTCCGTGTACGTAAACAGTTGGCGTTACTTCGGCCCGTACTAGCGAGCTCTCCAACGACACTATGTCTCACACTCGTGCATTTGTCCGTGTACGTAAACAGTTGGCGTTACTTCGGCCCGTACTAGCGAGCTCTCCAACGACACTATGTCTCACACTCGTGCCTTTGTCCGTGTACGTAAACAGTTGGCGTTACTTCGGCCCGTACTAGCGAGCTCTCCAACGACACTATGTCTCACACTCGTGCCTTTGTCCGTGTACGTAAACAGTTGGCGTTACCTCGGCCCGTACTAGCGAGCTCTCCAACGACACTATGTCTCACACTCGCGCCTTTGTCCGTGTACGTAAACAGTTTGCGCGTACATGACAATACGATGCCGCCTCGCAGCGTTAACTGACTCCGAAGGCTCTACCATCCGTTCGTCCTTCATGGCCTCGATTTGGGTCATGATAATCTCCATTCTCTGCGCAGACAGCCTATATATTCGCTGTTCTTGGGTTAGCCATATCTCGTGCTGGATTTTCCGGGTATGACGTCTGGAGTGATCCCGCGAGTGCAGACCGTGGTAAGCTACGTCGGACAAGTTGGCCTCTTTGTAGATGCTTCAGTGGAGAGTGAAGAATGGAGAGATTTGGGCGGCTCTTAACATCGAGGTCTTCAGAGCCGATGAGGGTGAGGTGAGGTGAGTATGGAGCAGCTTCGGAATTCAAGCGAGGAAAGGGAGGAAACGGGAGAACCCCGAAAAACCCAGCACTGGCTGGCACGATCCCCACGTGCAAAAATCCGGGGGGCCACCCCACTGGGAATCGAACCGGGTTCAACTAGGTGGGAGCTAGTTGTCTGACCACTACACCACTGCGGCCCCACGTAGATATCGCCCCCTCAGAGTAATATTTGTAAAAAAAAAAAAATGTTAATAATAGAGAGAATCCAGTAAGCCAGCAAGCAAGCAAGCAGTTATTAGGTCTGTGTTTTAAGGTTGTGACATCAAAGAGCATCTTATCAGTAGGTGTTGTTATAAATTATCACTCACTTCCTTGGAGATATCTTTGTTAATCCTTCTTTGGTCATACTCTAGAGTCTGATGTGCGATAGATCCCCCAAGAGTGTAACACTGTGTGGCCAGAATGTTTACTCTGTGACCAGCACGAAGCAGGATCATCACTCTCAAATTTGTAATGTAAATTTAATCGTAAGCGCCCTGACTCGTTGCCTTTTATTTTATAGAAGATTCTTACTGGCGACACTCAGTTTATCCCTTTCCACCAGCGGTCACCTTCTACCAGAATCCTTAACAAAAATAATTCGTTAAACTGCGACGAGGTGATGATTATCCACAAAACACCGACCACTTTTTTTTAGTGGATATGTGATTCGTTGGAGGTCGTTAGTTATCGCTGTGATAAATTCGACGGCCAACAAATTATAACAATTTTCCATGACACCTACTTTTTTTTTTACTTTTTTCTCTCTATAGGGCCTAAACATAATAAAACGAGTCTTTGTTATAGAGCAAGTTATATGACTGTCAGAATACGGGTTAATATATTTTTTTTCCAGTTTCTGTCTAGGTGTAGAAAATGTAGAAATACAAATGCCCTGTATAACTTTCTGATAGCTTTGTAAGTTTATCGCTATCCAAAATTCGTATCCCTAAATGGTTGGCTGGTGTGCGAGGAGGGCGGCAGCGTAGTTCCTAACTGTATAGGCTGTCCACGGTAAAGTGAGCACTTTTGAGGCCCTAGTTACTTTCTCCTTTCAGTCATTTTTTATCCTTTAACCACCTTTTTTATATAAATATTGCCATGTAAGTAATAAACGCAGTTTGTATATTCCACCGCACTTGGAAGTTAACGCCTAAAACTAAAATAAAATATATTTATTGACTGTTATTCTAAATTATATGGCTTTCAAAAGTATTCACTTCACCATGAATAGCTGATACCATTCTTGTTTGAGATTTTNGTTATTCTAAATTATATGGCTTTCAAAAGTATTCACTTCACCATGAATAGCTGATACCATTCTTGTTTGAGATTTTTAATGATCCAGCTCACTCTAAAGGCTGTAATAAAGTTTAAGATAAAAATAAAAGCTAAAAAAAATTTGTTATTATAGATGTGTCACTGAAAATATATAATACTGTCAAACAAATAATATCAGGGTTATGGTAAAACAAAGGTAANTTATTATAGATGTGTCACTGAAAATATATAATACTGTCAAACAAATAATATCAGGGTTATGGTAAAACAAAGGTAATTGGCACACAATTTATTCGTAAAGAAATAACGTACTTTGTTTAATTCAACACTGTGAATTTTCAAGCACTCCACAANCACAATTTATTCGTAAAGAAATAACGTACTTTGTTTAATTCAACACTGTGAATTTTCAAGCACTCCACAAAAACTGATATTTACGAATGTGAGTTAAATAACATAATCGTAACGTAAGGCACTTTCTTGTTGGCAAAAAAAAAATATGTTCGATTTCAGAGATTGCGTAGCGTTAACGTAAAAATGTAACGAACCTAAGAAAAACAAATGGACTTCTCTTGTCAGCCAAACGCAACTGGTGTTGGTAGAGAATCGTCTCCTTTAGATGTCGAGTGTGGACGGCAACATCTTGCCGCGGAGAAATAAAAACGAGAGAGCCGTAATATAGTTTCTAGGGCACTCGCGACAAGCAAAAGAAAGATACTACAGAAGTAATTCTGCCCGGAGCGAAAGGGATCACAAGATAAAAACAACGTGACGAGTTTAAACAATGAAGAACCGTAAATAAAGGGTTTTGTTAAGTTAAGCGTGTGTTTTAAAGAATTCGCCGATCTCGTAATAAACATTACACATTAGAGACATAATTGCGAATATAATCTTATGTCACAAATAATAAATGCAATACTTTACGAATCTGACTTCATGAAGAAAAACTTGTTAAAATTTTTCACTTCTTAATTGACGAGTAGCGGCGTAGCAATTTTCAGCGTATCACGAGCCAAAGTGTAAAATCTGCTTAGAGTTGAAATAACGAAAGTCTCACGACGACACGTGAAACCTGAACCAAGCAGCATTCGCACCATGGCGAGTGCTTCAGAAATGTGAAAACGCCAGGAACTGACGCGAAAATCACTACCAGACCAGACGGCACAGTCGCGAGGAAGTTATTCCCAGACAACACTAAGCTGTGCACACCTTAGCCACTCGGGGCTGTNAACCAGACGGCACAGTCGCGAGGAAGTTATTCCCAGACAACACTAAGCTGTGCACACCTTAGCCACTCGGGGCTGTAAGTCATGTGTGTCAACTGCTACCGTATCAGTCGTATATAGCGTTTATAGTGCTTGATATAAATTTACTACCACCGCATCAAAACCCTAAAATGAATAATAGAAATTAACAATCCCAGACTTAGGGAAATCACACTTCACAAGATCATGTAACGTGTGTGTGCTTACACGTGGTAGCTTAATCATAGTAGAACTGTTGCAAGAAGAAGAACATTTGGAAAAACTGTAAACCCCACTTAGCCAAATGGCCATCCGAGGTGGTGTCATTAACAAATCTGATTACATAAATTTCACACAAAAGAAAAAAATTGTTGGGGGCTTGGAAATAGAATTTAAGAAGAATATAGGTTAAATATTTGTTATGTCAGTTGGTTAGAAACGGTGCCTCTGTATCCACCCTACACCACAACCCTGCCCACCCGAAGGAGACAGAGGTTCTTTGACGCGACTGTGTTATTGTACTTGATATTGTGGCGTGTCGTTCGTGTGTGTTTTGTGTGTTGTCAATATCGTTAGTGTTATTGTCTATGTATGTTTTATCTGAGCAGAGTGCGTGAGTGAGCCCTTTCTTAGTAGAACTGTTGCANCGTTAGTGTTATTGTCTATGTATGTTTTATCTGAGCAGAGTGCGTGAGTGAGCCCTTTCTTAGTAGAACTGTTGCATTAATAAATAACACTACGTTGCAAACTATAATAAAAGTATTGTCATTCGGTTTTGAGAAATTTGCGTGTGATTTAACTCACCCTGCGAACTGGTATTCTCACTACTGTGCTTTTCACGCGTGCTGCTATAATGAATGTACCTTAAAACGTTCCGTCGAGCAAAGAGTGTAAATATTTGTAATTTGCAGTGTGGAATACTTCCGCATGTACGTTTGTAGCCTGTAAGGTAGAAACACAGGTTATTTATTCTTGCATTGGGATTACACTGTGTAGATGCTACACTACAGCATCGTCGCCAGATATAACTGCCGCGTTACGTTAAACACTGCAAAAGTTCATTCGCAGTTTACACGAATTAGCTGCCGTCATTCTTGGCTGCCACAAAAGCGTCCCAAATTTCGGATACCAGCTCTAACAGATACGGTGTTCAATAAATAGTTTGCGTTTACCGTTTATCGTTCGTATGAGAATGATTGTGTCATTATAAGAAATGTATTTCTGCCTAATAATTTGTATTATAAGGCACATAAATATATATATATATATATATATATAAACCGTAATTTGGTATCATAAAATCCAGCAGAAGACTGAATGGCCACCATTTATTTTACAGAACCCAAAGATATCTTCAGCTCGGCTATTACCGAGTGATACTCTGTGTAAACTTGCATATTTAAAGAAAAATAGATTAAAGTTTTTCCTCTGAACACTGCGAAAATGATGGCGATGCGGAAAAAAGTCTTGAAGTCACATCCGATGACCCCTATTTAATTAATATATTGTATTATTTTATTTACTTAACTTTAACTAATTACGTCTGTTTCAGTTCAAGAGCTAGCTAGAATAAAATATATTTATCAGCATATTTAACCCTTTAATTACCCTAGATAATTAATTATTTTTGTGTTGCAAATATGAAATATTTGGTGCGTGCTGTTGTAACAGTGCAGTTTTTAGGGGTATGGTTAATATTAATCATAGATATTTCAATTATATATTATTGCAGAGTTCTTACTTACGTTGTCACTTTCTTTTATATAATTTCCAAATTACGTTTTATTATATTAGTTAACAATATAATATCTGGTTATTTTAATACTTTATTGACACAGAAATTTTGTGTAAGTATTTTTCATTTTTTTTCTAGACATTATTCGGTATTAATATTTTGTTTGGTAATTTTCATTTCGTGCCTAGAGGTTGGTCAGCATGAAATGTTTATTAAACAAAAGTACTAAATAAAACTATCCGGGTTGTCTCTCGTCTTACCATTGCTGATTGGCGGAGAGATGTGTCATGGTCAGACGACAGCCAATCGGAGGACAGGAGACAATATAAGTAAGGCAGAAGTAATATAGAAATAATTTTTTCTGGCACAGTAATTATCACCACCTCCAATTATGGATGTGAGTAGTATAGAAAGGTCGTTTTATTTATGTAATATTAAAAATAACTGCTGCAATAAGTGATAAAGGGTGAAGAAGTTATAATTAAAAAATAATAAAATAACTTTATTGTATTTGAGGAGAATTGTATTATTAACTCTTCTAATTTTGTTGAAAGAAGAACTAACAAAATAAAACTATTTCAGAAGATGAAAATGACGTATTAATTTATTTGAAATATTCAACTGGAATTTAATTTGAAATGTTACAAATGGCACCCAACGTTATAATTGTATTTTTTTTAGTCTGAAATGTAAAAAAAAAATACTCTAGATGGCAAAGGACATACTTCGTTATCACAACCAATGAGCGGTATGAACAAGCCATAACGTGGCGCATTAGCATGGCTTTGGAAACAGTCGCCCACAGGGAAGATCTTCGGGCAATGAGTCTTGCAACAGTACCGGTCAAATATAAGTTTCCTGTGCAGCATGCCGACGGTTGTCTACAATGACCATGAAAAGGTTAATACAATTCCTCCTATGTACTTTAATATAATACGAATATTGAAGTTTCTAAAATATACTAACAATGCCGTATTTGGTGCGTCAAAGACGTAACACAAGCGTTTAAATGCCTTATTTAGTAAACACTTTTCTCGTTCCCTGATTAAGAAGATATTTTTTCTCCAATTCTGAAGTTCCAGCATTGTTAGGTCCTAAAGAAGTATCCTTTCTGAACAATATAAAATCTTAAGTTTTGAAAAGTTTTTATTTATTATCAAGGGTTAAATTCTTATCACTACGTTTCTATACCGTCATTTTAGTACGGAAAATGTAGTTTCATATTGCAACTCTTGATAATTGCATGTGTTGCCCTTTAATAGCACCTTGTGCAGATGTGGGTTTTCTCATACACTTCCTTCCCGGTGATCGTTTATCATTCCTTTTTAGCGTGTATTAAAGTTAAATGCTCGCTATAGTTCAAAATATGTCTACAGATAGAATTTTTATAATTTTAATATCCAAAAATAAAGATCAATAACGGCCGCTGAAATTTTCTTTTACCATAAATACTGTTTTTAGGTGAATTAATATTTTTTGTCTAAGTTTGTCGAATAGAAGTTAGATAGATAATTGACAGCAAACTCAAACCAAGAAAACGTAACATGCTTAAACGTGTTTCACGTTCCCCTGCTTTATCATTTATTAAATGGAGTGCTCGGACAAAGCACTGTCCCCTCTCGACCGTAAATTTTTTTTCACTTCTCTTTTTATTCTGCTGGTATGTTAATTAAAGTTGCTTTCTTTGCAAGTTCGATTTCCCATCGGAGCAACAATTTTCACCTTTTGATCTAGGCTGTATGGTAGGCTTCATTTTATATTTAAGTAAATTTGCGTGTTAAATGACGTGGAGCCATATGCGGAGAACTTCCTTTTTCACAAAGGCGTCCTTAAATCAAATAGGAAACCTTAATTACAAGGTAATAATCGCCCTTAATCAAACCTTGTTGAAGGTATCTTTTATTTTAAGGAAGTGGTGAGAAATAAGGCAACCAAATGCGTGCATTTTAGCTTCCTTAAGCAAGATAGCGTACGACCGCTTTAAAAAAAAACGACTGCTTAATAAGTTGTAATATACAATTAAAGATCAATTGTGACCTGTGCTACTTGTATACGATGAACATTTATGGTAATTACCGCGTTGGAATGTTTTCACTGCGTATTTTAACCTCTGAAATATCAATGTGGTATTCTTATATGCATGTTCAGTATAATGTGCTATGTATACTTCTGTATTACGTTTGTCACAAACCCACTTCAGTTTTGTGCTTAAAAAGGATGCATTGAAAAAATAAAGAATAATTATAATAACCTCCTGCCTCCCTTTCTGGTTTCTCACATGTGAACAATTCCAAGCAGCAATATCTAAACTATTACGTACTGTCAAACGGGTTTGCTTAATGTTGGTGTTTATGATGGAAAATGAAGTGCCGAGGTTATAGGACGAAGATCATTTAGAATTTTTTCAGCGTGTCGAGAATCGTGAACGAAATGATTGCCCTCGTCAATTTCTAGGTTGCTTTTGCAAATGCACTGAGGTTGTGTTTACAATCAATTCGTATTTCTATTGAAAATTGTGGCTACAGCTTTCTGATGTTATTGCAAGCCATCCGCTTAAAATGACTGATCTAACCTAACCTTGCTGTGCGGTATGAACATGCAAACGGCTACTGTTCTCCCGTGTAAATATTTAGGATCGTACAATTACGGTGACCAAACACGAAACGTTTCCCTAACTCACGTACGTGCAAGCATTGCACTGTTTACCATTGTCTGTAATTGTTTACTTTGTATTACAGATGATTCTGCGTAATCTAACAAATTAACTAAAATGTAGTGTACTTCCATACCTTGGTAACGTCAGGATGCGAATTGCATTCGCATTCTGTTTGGGGCCATGCCTCCTTTTTGGCGGTCCAGTTACTGTTATCAGTCTTCTAATTTCAATAATTTTCGTCCAAGTACGAACGAGTCCAAATAAAATGCTTCGTTTATTCTCTGAAAAATGCCGCACTTTCCAGCTGACGCAAATTTTTCAGATCAAAACAATATATCACTATAGACTATATGGGAACATCAGGGTACACACAATATTGCACTTCTTGCTATTGTCTGTTAAGTATGACGTTTCCATGACGTCACTAAGGCTCGAGCGTCTTCGGTACACGATCGGTCTTCCTCGCTAAAAGGACGCGTAGGACACGACAAGCCTTTACTTCGGTAAGGAAAGGAGTGACCAAGCCTTTTCGCATCTCTGCAACGAACTTTAAGAAAAGGAGCGCTGGCTTTCTTCCTTTAGGAATTAAAGAACAAGAAAATAATAATCTCTGCATATGAATGATAGTTGTTTTTTCAAACGTCAAAATCATATACATATATAAGAGAAGTACGCGAAAATTGTTATCTTTTCAAGTTGAACATAACCTTTCTGTTCGTTCGGGCTATAGGTACTACATTTTTGTCATATTTCTCAAAGCTACCAAAAAACACAATATTTCAAATATAATCACTTCGAAGTGATTCAGATTTAAAAAACGTCCATATAGTTTACTGCTTCTGTAAAGTAATAAAATCTTTACATATATGTACTTAATTAGGGTATATTTGTACATATATGCTAGGCATGCGTTTACAAGGCCTAAAGTATTTTTTCATACCTAGTACACATGACCTAAACGCTTGCAATGTTCACTCTGTTATTTATAAAATTAAAATTACAACAATAAATGTAATTTCCGTATACACTACAATATTTGCCTCAGCAATTTCTTGTTCATTTTCTACAACACAAAAATTATTATATATTTGTTTCAGTAAAAGAAACCGTCGCTCAAAATTTTTCTTTTTAAGAAGTTAATGTTAAAATAATATATATATACAGTATATCATATACTTGACGATTTTACAATAAATTTAGTATAATATTTTCTCAGTTTCTATTAAGAGTAGTAGAGTTTAACAGAAATTTGTATTTTTTTTTACCCTTAAGAATTTAATTAAAGCATTTGGCACAGTGGTAAAATTTTTATTTTCAGTGATTGTCACTTGAATTTTGTAAAATATAAGCTCATAAGGTAAAAGGAACAAAGGTAAATTTCCTTTAAAAAATTAACCAAAGGATTAGAAATGAGGACAACTTTTTCCTGTCTTCTTACTTTGTGCTATTTCACTAAATAATTGGCAGGTGGGCTGGCATTTGTTTTCTCAAGCTATGATGACTCTACCTGAGTTAGAAAGGAACATAAATGTTTACTCTTTATTCATTACATACTTCCAAATGGATCAAATGCAAAATGAAATCAATATCTGATGACACAACTGTTGGCTAGTGATAGTCAATTTCGAAATCAGTATATTTAACACTCGCAGATAGAGTACACTTTTACCCTATATTTACTCTTCACGTCAAGCAATATAATCTAAAAATTGAATAAAGAAAATCGAGAGGAAATGGGAGTGAGTTAGTGAATGAAGAGATTTGGACCGCTCTTAACAGCGAGGTCTCGAGAGCCGATGAGGGTTACTGAGGGGATTATGGAGCAGTGGCGGAATAAAAGGGTGGGATAAACGGGAGATCACCGAGAAAACCCTCCGACCAACGGTATCATCCGGCAAGAAATTAAGAAATACTTTTGGAAATTACTCCATTGGAACTCAGTGGAAGCTTTTTGATTATTATGATGGCTGAATTTATGTTCCCAATTCGCCATGTTTAAAACTACTTCCTTTACATTGTAAAATGGATGGTACTTTTTTTATTTTATACAGTGAAAAACTAGTGAACTAAAACCACTGGAATGAAATAATGAAGCATGGGAACTATTCCATGTGAAATTTAGATAACTCGTGGAATTTATTTACAAAGCAGTTTAAATTACAGTATACTATAGAATACGCATTTATTTTCAAGGCAAGTAGCGAAACACTTGCTGTCAGTTGGTAATTTTGAATATGCAAACAACACGTAAGCTACAGTACCAACATTAGGTTAAAATAGAGTCACGAGCACAGATATAGTCTTGAAAATATGGTATGTTGTCTGTTTGCGATTTCTTCACACTTTTTGAATCAAACCTTTGAAAAATTACCCCACGTAAGACGTGTTTAGTAATTTCCTAAATATATCATGTATAAAAAACGTTTTATATTTATTTTGACATAAAAGTCCCACATGTTTAGTGAAAATAAACTTTTAGTTATATTTTATGTGTAAATTTTAATATTAAGTTAATGATTAATATGAATAAATAAAAGGTGTTTTGTCAATACCTAGTAAAAAATAGTTCTTATGCAAAATACGAGTAACATTACATAAAGTGTGCGTGAATGCGGTCCTTCGTACTTCGGTATAATTTTCTAGACTCAGTTAAGCTTTGTTTGCATGAGGCGGAGGAATATCCTGCGCTGAGAGAAAGGTTTTTTTTTAACCAATAAAATATTTGTATGTATATAGTGTGGTGAGAAAGTTTCTTCCCAAAGATTTATTTATTGACATCTGAGCTGAGTCAGTATATTTTAATTTTATCACATTTGTTTTGTTTAGTAACGTTTCATTTAGTTTGGTTATAATTGTACCTTTAGGATAACCTCTCTTAAATTTCTTTATAATTTTATTTTCTTAAGTATTGTATTTTTACTACAGAGTGCAATTTATATTCAGTGGAAGAAGGTAATGCAGTTTTATTTTATCTTGACAGCAGCCTATTTAAAACGCATTTATATATGTTTAGTTTTCACATCAGAGAAATAAACTTTTACTATTTTTGATCTAAGTTTGTGATAACAGAATATGACGTTATCTTAGATACTTTTCCGGGGTGTTCCTTATTTGTGAACCCCGGAGTTCTCAAATCATACATGATGGATTGCAGCCACCTTAATTTTTGTACGGCCATTTTTCAGTAAAATTTTGCCATCGTAAGCTTAGGAGAGGCGTAGAAAGGCGCCTCAATGTTATATAAATGTGCGTGGAGAAGCACGAGTCCTGAAACGCCAGATTTTAGATTTTGAGTAGGTTTTTATTCAACCGACGCTGCCGACTCCACGTCGGAAGGATCTGTATTCCCAAAGACTCATGCTACCATCTTGTCTTCATACATCAATGAATTTGTCTGTTTCTCATCAAGTGTTAAATTATTTCTGGAAACTCATTACCATTAATTTTAATTGGAAGTTTTACAGTTTTAAGTACCTGCGACTTTCCAGAGGTGTTGAGATTTTTAATTATGCCATGCACGCTAGCCGAGGTATAATAATTTCCAGGATATTAATTTCATACTCTGATGATTTTGTTTTATTGAAGCCAGAAACTCCAGTATCAGTTATTTAGTCACCTAATTTGAAATTTAATATGGCTTACAAAAGAGAGGCGATAGATTTTAAAATTTTAATTTGCCTGACTCAGTTACAGTATAAATTTCTCTAATTTCATATTGATTTATATTTTAATTTCCACAGTAATTTCAATATTTTCATTTGCAAATACGTCCGATTAAATTTCATAAACATGTTTTTTCCAATAAATATGTGTTATGTTAATGTAATGTTGCAGTAGTTAATAAATTTTCTTGGTTGCATTCATACAAATAGTATGAATTCTCATGTGCCTAGTGTTACCGTTGAGTGTTTTCCTGTGTTAAATTATCAAGGGCTCATTTATTTTAAGTGTCTCGCTTCCTATATTTCCTGCTGTATAAATGTAGAAATTCGTAAGTTTTCATCGCATGCACGTATTCGCCAAGGCGTCGTACGCACGAGTTGGTTGTCAGATTGCAAGGAGAAAGGCGCCGGCGTCTGGCAAATACTCACACACACACATTGCAGTAGATCATTACATTTTCAGGTCCAATTTAAATCACACACTAACTTATCTAAATATATATCCAAACACAAATTCACGCATTACAACAAAAAAGCCAAAGAAATAAGTAGTTACTCCAACATAATATTGTTTTGACTAAACGATATCTGAAATGCAACAAAACAGATTTTGTTCATAACAAAATATACACTTAACTGACTGAACCGTTTAGTTTGGCAAGCAAACTTTGTCTGGTAACCAAATATTTGTTTGGATCAACTGTATACATTTGTTTGGCCATATACAAACACATGTTTTGTTGGCTTAAACAAACTGTTCTCTCAGTGTGGAAGTAGAACTTCGGCAGGCCTTCAGATAAGTTGGAAGTAACCGTGAATGGACTACATACATAATTTGGGCGGAGGTTCAATAGCAATCACCTTCGCAGATATTCTTGACCACAGAATATGTTATTTTTTTGCTGATACAAGTAGCAAACTACTTTCTTCACTCGAAGCCCAAACTAGTGATAAAATTCAGTGAAGATCAGTTGATAGGCTACTGCCGACTGGAAAATCAAGCAAATGGACTGGAAACATGTGACGTAAGGAAATGGAGTTCTCGACGTTCAGTGGGAATCTCAAATAAATCAAGGAAATTCAGCCATCATATTAATTAGTTATCTGGCACTGATTATCAGTCGCTCAATATTCATCGTTTTTACAGTGATTTGGCTCAATTCTCATTGCTTCGTGTTTAGGGTGTTTTAATGCGTAATGTACTGTGTCCAAGCTCCTAACTCAAGCACTAGTGTACGAAAATAAAAGCGTGTCTTAACGACATTCAGTAAACTGTGATTCTTTGCTTTACATCATTGACACGAGCTAGGATTGTTATTCTACGTTTCAGAATGGTGGGCGTTTCATTAAAAAAATGCTTTTATCTCTTATTGTAAATTGTTTTATTTTCAAAATGTTATCAGTTTAATAAAACAACAAATTTTATGTATGTAGTTATTTTTTATCTGTAATGAACAATTGTTAAAATCTATAATCACCCTATTTCCACCACAACACACCGACTTTGATTACGACATTAACTGCGTGGTAAATATATTTTTATGCCATTAGCCTGTATGTATCTCAATATTATTAACAACTTACGAACTCGCTTTAATAAAAAGTAGAGCAGAGATGGTTATAAATTATTTCTAATGGTCCAATACCCAAAATAATATCTGAACTATACTTTATGGCTCTTCATGAATAATCACACACACACACATACACCACCCTTTAAAACAATATCTTTTTTCTCTCGTTACTAGCCAGGGAATAAATAAATTGATAGCCACTCATTGTAGCGTTAGTTCTAGAAAAATCAGGAGGTTGAGAATTTAATGTAGCAATCCAATTAAGGACAACTGTAGTAATTATAAACTGTGGAAATTATTTAATATCATGCTAATATATGTCTAAAATAATAGAGTTCGTAAAATGGCATTTTTAGTAACTTTCGGCCTTATTTAAATAGCTCACTATGGCTTGACTAGTAATAAACCACATCGTAAATAAACTACAAAATACTGCGTAACACGCAATGTTTCCAATGTTTCTTACCTTGAGGTGGATGAAATTTCTTGAAACACTTTGTTGCGTGAGGCATCACTTCTTTATTCCGTTTATTCTTGTTCAGCCCGTCCTAAAAAATACAGTGAACTTTAGCCTTAAAATAATTCTTGCGATTCAAAGTTTCTCTTTAAGAGTAAGTCTGCCGTAAAGAATGACAGAGATCAGTCGGAGCCGTATTTTGCAATACATTTCTTACAGGAACGCCAAAAAGGGCAAGAAGTTTCGACCACACTTGTGACAACGATTATCTGCCACTTTCAAGGGAATAGTGCCGCACACTCGCCATAGGTCCAGTAAGTGGGTAGCTTCCCTTCTTACGAAGACTTGGGTGTACCATAAATAACTACTGCTTATTTAGTAATATTTGCCAGATTATCAACCTAATAAAGAAGAGGCCCTACAAAATTTTGATTCTGGGTGAGTAACTCTCATGACTAACGTGCATTTAGTATTGAAAAATCGTAATAATTCGAGCCGCTCAGGACAAAAATCAGAACAAAATCTGACCTCTAGAAACTGCGTTTATTAATAAAATGAATTACATTAAAATGTGTAACAACATCGAAATTTCATCAGTGTTGCTACGAAGACTCGTGAGAAAATGGGAGACCTATCAAATTATCATCAGATGAATTACATTTTGGGAACTATGATCTTAAATTTAGCAAAGGCAAATGCAATTTAAAATCAAGTCACAGTTATGGTTTTTAAAAGTTACGTTTCATGATTGTTTGTTTCGAGATTGTTACAAGATTTTCTAAATAATAATGAGCAGCTGGTAACGTCCAGAGGTGTGCTCTTGTGTATTTGACGTTTCTTTCTGTCACTCTTTTTCTTGAGTTTTTTTTTTTTACATTGACACATTAGTTTTCCAGTACATAAAATCTTAACCTTGCAAGATATGTCCTGCTTTAATTAATATTCTTTTTTAATAAATTAGCATTGTGTTCTTTATTAATTCTAGTGTATGATTGCATTTGTTATTACACCTTTATACTTATTAACCAATCAAGTTTATTTCACAACACAAAAAAAACACAATAACAAGTGTACACTCCCTCGAACACGTCCAATTGCGCATACTTACTAGTTTTATCCTGTGTGTTGAGGTTCTTTACATTTATATGCTCTATTAACATATTTCTAGTTTAAATGTTGGTATTTTACTGTATTTGGTACTGTTAGAAGATTACGCTGGAACTTACCACGTCCGACAGCAAAGCGACAATCAAGAAGATGGGAGTCCATTTCGTTGGGAAATCCATCGCTACACGGCAACTGGCCTGGAGTGAGGGTTGCAACTGAGCCGCCGAAAGTTAAATGTACTCGCTCCCGTAGCAGGAAATTACACCTTGTAAATTAATGCCCGGAACATTTGTACCAATCATTTATTCCCGGTACGAGTTAAATAAGAGGGGGCGGGTGAAAAAAAAAGAGGGGTTGGCAGACTGGTTGCCGACCTCTAGGGGAAGGAACGCTGCGACATTACGCAATTTTAGCGTTTCCCGCTGTAGAACACAATGCAATCACACTTTCGGGGGGTTATTTTTTACAACCCCCTCTCTACTTTTTTGCTCTCACGCCTGCAACTTTGGCCTGAAAATTACACGGTTAGTGGCAAGCGGCGTGTGCATAACGCGCTTTTAAGTGGGGCCTCCACGTGTAATTTACGTGGCGCTGGGTTCTCCGTTTCCGGATAAAAAATATGTGGATTCAAGCAGGTACTGCCATGCACTCTACTACAAAATAGTTAAACGCGCCGTGATAAAATAATGATTAATAACATTGCTGTATTAAGTAATACTTTGCTTAGAAAATGTTAATGTCTTTGCGAGTATGGAGCAGCGCCGGCATGCAAGGGCGGAGTAAACGGGATATGCTTGAGAAAAGCTGCCGACCAGTCACATCGTCCGGTGCGATTCCCACGTGCGAAAATCCGGGAGCGACCCCGCCGGGAATCGAGCCCTGTTCACCTTTGGGGGGAGGGGGGGGAGAGTAGTCTCACCACCACACCACCGCGGCCCCCTGTTGGCAAAGGAAACACACAGGATGACATTAGAAGCATGCATGAGAACACGTCAGGACTCTGTTATCAACAGATATTTAAAAAAAAGAAATAATGACAGAAGTAATTATACACGCACAAAACTCTAGAAGACAAATATTTAAGATCATAATTCTGTCGACATAACAATAGGAACACGCACAGTTTTCTTGGAAAAACATTATTTCACTTGTAAAGAAGAAACTCTTTTGGTTCTGACGATTCCGAGAAGGAAAAT
>NQII01001180.1:382294-428737 GCA_002778355.1 Clitarchus hookeri | reverse complement strand
AGGGTTAATGGTCTTCATTAATCTGGAACGAGGGGTGGTTCTGCGTGCGGGGGTCGGGAGTGCGCCGGAGCTCGGTTTGAATTACGACGTCGTCGCGGGCAAATCGGCGTCCGCCGCGCGGCCACATATCTGCGCGGGGCGCGAGGCGCCTAATTGGCCGTCCGTCGCGGAGCCCGGGGGAAACGCTAATACTCGCCTGATAGCACCGCTGCCGCTTGCTCCGACGAGGGGCGTGGCCACAGGTCAGGTCTTGACACTTGCCTGTCCATAGCGNTGATAGCACCGCTGCCGCTTGCTCCGACGAGGGGCGTGGCCACAGGTCAGGTCTTGACACTTGCCTGTCCATAGCGCATTCGCGGTTTATTCACACTTCTCGAATCAAACCTTAGAAAATAAAAACATCCCACGTATGGCGTGTTTGGTTGTTTCCTGTAGGCCAATCTGTTCGCGATTACTTGAAACTTTCCTGAAGCCCTGTTAGAGTTACAGTNGTGTTTGGTTGTTTCCTGTAGGCCAATCTGTTCGCGATTACTTGAAACTTTCCTGAAGCCCTGTTAGAGTTACAGTTTCAGAATATTTCTTCGCCTTAGTCAAAACTAAGCTAGACCAAGTCTAGGGAATTGCATCAAAGGGACAACGCACCGCATTCGTGCGCACCCATTAAAATAATATTTTTCAAAAGAAACTTTTCTTAATAGGCATTACCAACACACCTATTTTCAAAAGGATTAAATTCATATTAATTATAAATGATATATTATAATATAAAAAATTATATTTTAAGATAAAAGTCAATTTAATCTAAAATTAGGTACTTTTATATTAACGTTTTTGATCAATTACGTATTTACGAAACAAGCAAGCACGTCGTAGACAGGGTGATTTTACAAAGGTTTGATTTAAAAACTGTGAAAAAACCGCAAATAGACCATAAATGTCGTATATCATAAGCGTTTTGTACTTGTGTTAACATAAAATTACCATATACTTAATTAAATAAAACTTTTATTTACATTTTATCTATACATTTAATTGTTTTAATTTATAATTAATATAAATAAAAACAGTGACAAATAGGTATTTGGTAATGCCTAGTAAGAAACCGTTCTTATGCAAAATATTATTACACCGGATGCGCACGATTGTGGTGCGTTGGCCCATTGGTGGGGACTTTGCCACATCCGGACCTGGGATCGGAACGTCAGAGCTGTTCATGCTCTGTCATTCCGATCGTCCAATGGCCACTTTACATCAAAATTTAAAATTTTCCCTTTAAAATCTACTAGTTTCCAATTAAAATCCACTACATTTTCCTCCACCCATACTCATTCCACCATCTTGGTAGGTGCGTCTGCTCACGGTGTATAATTTTTTCCATGCAAAACTTACTATATATTCATTGTTTGTGCATATTAAGAGTTTTATATGCTGGCAATGGGTGCTAGAAAAATCGCCGCACGTAGAGTAACCATATGGGAATTTTTTCCCCTCTGCCTAAGTTTCCTAATACACTGATTTTAAACTTTGCAGGAAATGTTTTTATTCTTGAGCATCTATGTCTGGGTAAGGCGGAATGCATGGGATCCTTCACTTTGCGTATCGCATACCGTGAGGTGTAGCGAAGTGGTTTAAACTATTTTTTTTTTCGAGCCTTGGTTGCTTTATAGAAAGCAGTATAACGCATCCGTACACGATACATGATTTTTTCCAAATCCTGAATTTATTTTTTTAATAATTACATTCCTACACGCAAAATATATATACATTTTGTTAATGGTGGCTAGAGTCTCATTAAATATTTTTCTTTGAAATAATAACAAATCTGATGTACTAAAAATTGTATTTTCTTTAAATAATAACAAATCTGATATACTAAAAAGTGTTTTTTTTAATTATAAAAAAACTGATATACTTAATATTTTTTCCTTACCAACAAAGTCTTTTTAAAATTTACGCGATCAGGACTACTCGATATAAAATAAAAATCTATATATTGTTTTAGACACATTTATTTATGCACATGCATTACAATATTGTCATTATTATTCTGCATAATACAAGGAATACTTTATTTACACGTGTTCCTTCTCTGAGTCTTGGAGGTCATTACACACTTAAATTTTTTTGTAAATGTAGAATAGGTTACTCATAGTACTAATTTTTAATGTACCACGGGTTGTCATAACTCCACAATCTTAGGGATTCGGCGTTGCACGGGGCACAGCAATATCTTTGATTTTTGCAGTCATGAAGTCTTGTGGCGTACGTCTCGTCGAGCTGTCGAAACGGCGGGCAGCGGCAATGCTTGTGAAGGTCTACAAAGTTCATTCCGATGGGGCACGCATTGCGAAACGCCGACTTTTGGCGTCTTCCAAACACATACACAGGATAATAGGGAACTATGGCAGAGTCCAGCATTGTCGGAATTTCCTCGCACGGAAAATTGTCCTCGTCCCACCTTAGTACGTGCGTTTCGTACGACTGTAGCAGGTACGTCTGTTGCGTGAAGTGGTCTAGGTGCTGCCATAGACACGGCGGTAAAAAAGTGAAAAATTTGGTTTTCTCGTCTTCCTCACTGTACGGGATGGCAATCTGCTTGATGGCACACGAGTCCAACGAGCCAAAACCTTGGATTTTGCAAAACATTTAATAAGATTTTTGTTGTGTAAAAAATGTTTTTGTTCCCATGCACACATCGAGATCCACAATGTTTTAACAAAGTCATTTAAAACTTCATCGAGGTCCATACACACCGACCACCTATGTTCTGGGTTGGTTTCCTCGCCGGGTATTGTTGCAGTAAATATCTCAAAGGAGAGCATTTTCCACGGGTAGAGCTTGCAAGTAGATAGCTTGGACGGGAACTTCGTCTTCAACGGGGAGAGCGTCTTCAACGGGGAAGGTGTCTTCAAGGGGGAGGGCGTCTTCAACGGGGAAGGCATCTTCAAAGGGGACGTCGTCTTCCACGGGCGCAGATGTAGCAGAAGCTGTTCGGTGGGCCTTGCACCAACCCCTGCGATGCGGCGTGTTGGTACACCCCTAGAAACACTCCTTGCATGGGAGGCAGTACCGTATGTCTTCGTCCTGCTGCAGGTAGGCCGGCAAATATTTGAATACGGTCGAAATTTTGTAAGGTGCGTAGACCAGGAGAAATTTTTTCGGCAGGTACGGTAACTCATCCCGTTTGTCCAAGGCACTAAACGAGCGCACCCTTCCAAATGCCCAAATAGCCGAAAGGGTTTTATGGCCGCTCGGACAACACGCGTACATTTCTAAGAGCCAGAAAATTGACTGATTTCCCGAGGGGGCTCTGGGTGCGTCTTATAAAGAGATTTTAAGAAGAAAAAATAGTCCGCCCTCGCGATCGAAGTAGGCCGCCGATTGGTCGGAACTTAGGTTTCCAAAAACACCCGAGTAATAAGCCAATGAGAAATATTGGTGTAGCAATTAAATATGTTAGAAGGGAGTGTGCTATTAGTCAATGAGGATCAGGGGTGGGGCAATTGGTAAATTAAATTTATTGGTAGGGGGAGTGGAGGCGGTCAGTGGTCTGTAATTTGTTTTAAATTGCTGGTGCTTACCCTAGCAAACTAAAGAACCCAAGATGACGGTCGAACGAAGGCGAGAGACAAACTCCAGTAATGTTTAAACCGATTACAAACGGAAAAAACAAAGATAGCGGACGGTGGCTGCGACACCTGCCAATATGGCGGACTGCACCGACCAAGATGGCGGATGTCTGCACCGACCAAAATGGCGGATGGCTGCACCTACAAATATGGCGGACTGCACCTACCAAAATGGCGGATGGTGGTTGTGACTCCCACCGAAATGGTGAACTGAACTATCGTGATGGTAGAATGATAATGGGTGGAGGTGATTGTGGGGAACCTCCGTAAATTTATCTATATTTTTTAATCAATTTTAAATAAGTTTCCTAATATTTTTCAATCAATTTGTTAATATTAATTTAATTTAATTTTTTTATAATTTTTTCAGATTTTCTTAATTTTTTTTAATTTTTTTAGTTTCAAGGTTTTTGAGGTCATGGGCACAGTGTAAAGACAAGATCATGGGTCAAGGTCAAGGTCATNGATGGTGGTTGTGACTCCCACCGAAATGGTGAACTGAACTATCGTGATGGTAGAATGATAATGGGTGGAGGTGATTTTGGGGAACCTCCGTAAATTTATCTATATTTTTTAATCAATTTTAAATAAGTTTCCTAATATTTTTCAATCAATTTGTTAATATTAATTTAATTTAATTTTTTTATAATTTTTTCAGATTTTCTTAATTTTTTTTTATTTTTTTAGTTTCAAGGTTTTTGAGGTCATGGGCACAGTGTAAAGACAAGATCATGGGTCAAGGTCAAGGTCATNTATTTTTTTAGTTTCAAGGTTTTTGAGGTCATGGGCACAGTGTAAAGACAAGATCATGGGTCAAGGTCAAGGTCATTGGTAAATGAGCCCCCTTCCCCCAAAAAAACTTATAATGGCTCATTTTGAAACAAAAGAAAGGGGGTTCGTTTTTTGCAAATGAGGAGCTCGGTGTTTTTTTGAGGGAAAACGGGAAAATTTAATAGAAAAAGAGAAATTTTGTTGGAAATTTAGTTGAATTTGAAGGGGAAAAGTCGATTGTGAGGGGGGAAAAGAAAATTTTGGGAGAAAATGGTCGCCGGGCGATTGGAATGACAGATCATGAATAGCTCCAACGCCCTGGTCCCAGCCACCAATGTGCCAAAGTCCCCATAATCCCTCTACTTAAGACTATATTGGATATGAAAACTACAGTCAGTAACCAGGTAGACAAAGCGTGAAGGAGCTTACGAACAAGCAGAGGAACTTGGAAAAATTTTGTAATGCCACCGTTGTTTACTTGGGACTTGGCCACTTAGATGTAGTAAGCAAATTATCACGCGTTAAGAAATGGGAAGGGGAAGTGAAAGAATTTTGTGTCCCGCAGCGAGTTAAACGGAATGGAGTGTGAAAGTTCATGGAATTTCAAAGGAGTTCGCAGCCTGAGCACGACACATATCGTCCTATTAATGAAACTATATGTGAGCGATGCGGGAAATTTCGGCAATCGCGCAATGGGAACTGAAGATATCTTGGTCAAACTACTGGCGNACTATATGTGAGCGATGCGGGAAATTTCGGCAATCGCGCAATGGGAACTGAAGATATCTTGGTCAAACTACTGGCGTATTTTGAAGTCACCACGCGGATTCACATTGGTTACAGATCCTGTACCACTGACATCCCATGGCAATAATCTTCGTTTCTAGTTATACACAGACTTCAAATGGCACAAGAGGAAGACGAGTTGGGTTGGTAGCTAGTTTNCAATAATCTTCGTTTCTAGTTATACACAGACTTCAAATGGCACAAGAGGAAGACGAGTTGGGTTGGTAGCTAGTTTTCAGTTGACAGGACAACCCTTCATATCTGTCGTTCGGTGAACCTTAAAGCATAAGCTAGTAGTTAATAATTCTCCTGGAGTCTCCTCTTCTGAAATCCAGGAATATTTTTTTCCCTACGGAGCCTACTGCTAAAATTGTCGTCAACCCGGATATACTGCTCGAAAACAAAAATTAGATCTAAGTCTCATGAAATATGTACGAATTTTATCACTTTATAAAGTGTCACAGTGAGAACCTGCATTCCGTGGCATACGTTCGAGATCTACTTTATTTTATTGGGCATATTAATGTCTCTACTTTTTGCCGATATATTCACCATTAATGAAATATCGCTATTAATAAAATAATCTTAACTCTTGCCTAGAAAAGTTATACACACCCGGAATTCAAACTCAGAAACTTTCAATCTGAATATAATGTCTTAACACTTCCAGCCACAAGGTTCGTTTAATACGACGGGTCATGCCTGAAGAACACCCTAGAGTAATTGACCATAACCTGTTGGGTAGTTATCTATCTGCCAGATACATTTACGTGGAGGATAATGTGCTAGCGGAAAACATGCTAGTTTATCAATCACGCAGGCAGCCAGTAGTTAGCCGGGTGTTAAACAATTACGTGTAGACGATTGCTGCAATTACACACAAAACAAGTTGTTATGCCACGGATGAAAGTAGAGAGGCAATTAGCTTTTGCCACAATCCTCTTTCCCGTTATCGCACCACCGCCATTCTCTTCTCTACCCATTTGTAACTCCCAAAACTAGTTTGACACGATTTTATTTCAGATAATACTGCATCGCTTTAATAGTCGCCTAAGTTGAAAGACTTGTATGTCTTTAATCTCTTTTGGATGAATATTTAATGCATCTGAAAAATGTATTGATTTCAGTTATAGGCCCAACTAAATCATTTTAACCAGCACACCAAAATAATCGTCTTGTTCTCGATAATAAAATAGCCAACGCCCCTTCCTTCGTCCTCAAATAACAATCAATAATTTTAGTTTTTCAACTTTTTATCAAGATTTTTTAATCTGTTATGCATGAAAGTCTGCGCTGCAGTTATGTAAGAGATAACGCCTCACTAGTATTTTTCAGCGTCCCAGTTAACATTGCAATATTTTCAGCCAACATTTATGTACCTACTAGACACTGAAAAACTTGTTTCGGCTCGTTGCTATTTGCTAGGCAGTGGCAGCAATTTTATTTACGTCGCAAGTCTAGAACTCTTTAATAGCTTTTTCTATCCCGAAGCCCGGAGCTTAGCCATATGTGAAATTACATGTTGGGAAATACGTATGAGAGATCTTGTTTTTGGCTTGAAACAAATGTCCTTTTATCTCACTGTAATTGCAGTTGCACTACACATGAAAAAAATATTTTTTTTTTTTTTTTGCTGGATGACCTAATTTTTTTCCTAGTGGGAGAGATAGAACTGGACATACAAACCTGTTGCTAACGAAATCAGATCCAGGGTATAAATGAATATTTTAGCAGCATTTTGCCTGTTTCATTTTTATCACAAANTGTTGCTAACGAAATCAGATCCAGGGTATAAATGAATATTTTAGCAGCATTTTGCCTGTTTCATTTTTATCACAAACCTCTAACGATTTATATGATTTCCTTTTTCTTTTAATATTTAACATACCGTACATACACCAAGAAACACTGTTTTTATAAAGAAATTTCGTCTTAATTTCCTTAAACAATAACACCTTTACTATTTCCTTAAAAGTTTACAACTTTACTGCATTTATAATCATTGTATGTTTCCCCTANTGTTGCTAACGAAATCAGATCCAGGGTATAAATGAATATTTTAGCAGCATTTTGCCTGTTTCATTTTTATCACAAAACTCTAACGATTTATATGATTTCCTTTTTCTTTTAATATTTAACATACCGTACATACACCAAGAAACACTGTTTTTATAAAGAAATTTCGTCTTAATTTCCTCAAACAATAACACCTTTACTATTTCCTTAAAAGTTTACAACTTTACTGCATTTATAATCATTGTATGTTTCCCCTACAACTAAATTATCCTTAACAATGTTTATACCAAGAGTGTTTCAGTTTACCAGGAAACATTCGCTTTGGTTTTACTAAGTTCCTGTCTACGTGCTACAAATTCAAGAGATAGTAAGGAACGGTGTAATAATAAAGAACCTTTCAGTTTGCTCCAATAAGTACATTATACTTGAAACGCTAAAAAATAATGCAACAAGTCGCGTGCAGATAAAACGTTTTTACTTATCACACTTTATTTATAATATTTAGGCCCATATTTCGTTGTGCAATTTTTGGTGTTCTCGAGACCTACATTTCTGGTTGCTGACTTAACGTATTGTTAACAACGTAGTACAAGTGCCTAAAGTAAACAAGACTGACACCATACGCGCTCTTCTAGGCAAAATTACGGTCGGTGCTTGTGCACACCATGAAGTACAGTGGTCAGGATGGCTGACAAAGACACCGGGTTCGGTTCCCGTCATGGTTCGGAATTTTCCATTACAACTGCAATCCTGGTCTCAAACTAGATTCACAGGAAAATGTCGTATTTTCTCGTCGCATTTCATCGTGTAAATTACTTCAATTCAACCTCGCATTGCACTTAGCATGTTTATTGAATGGAAGCATGTCAAGCTTACTTGCGAGACGTCGAGGACTCGACCACGGTTGGCTGCACTGAGTTTCCATCCCTATTACAAGCAAATGCAACCGCTGAACTTCCTCTGCATGAACCCTCTCGATTAAAGTTAGTCGCGCATTTGATTGATATCAGTTTTAGTATGGGTGCACTACAGATGATAGAGATTATTATAATTCCGAGGTCGACAGCTACCCTCCATGACGCTAGCAGTAGAAGGGAAATGTTAATGACGCCACCTCTCGTGTATCTTACATCCTAATTGCTTGATAACCCTCTCACATAAAATCACTCGTGGGCTCATGACGCGATTAGTCCACGAGCTATATGACACATTTCGAGTAAGCATACGAAATCCAAACACTGTAAACTGTTGTTATAGTCCATCCACGGTTACTTCCAACTATTCTTAAGTTCTGCTGAAGTTAGGTACACTTCCAAGATATTCCTCTGCCTTATATAAACAAAGCTCGCACGAAACTAGCAATACACACCAAAGGGACAATACACCGCATTAGAGCTCACTCCGTTTAATAATATTTTGCATAAGATCTATTTCTTACTAGGTGTTACTTATTATACATTTACATTCTCACTGGTTTTATTCATATTGAATATAAATGAACTATTACAGTTTATATATAAAATGAAAATAAATTGTCAATTTTACCAATATATGGTACATTTATATTAACATACACACAAAACCATTGCGATACATGACATATTTCAGAAACAACCAAAGACGTCATACATGGAGTGATTTTTCAAAAGTTTGATCTAAAACGTGTGAAGAAACCGCTAATAGACTATAGCAGTACTGAATCGATAACGTTAAAGACGCAATTTATAATGTTATTATCGATATTCAAATTTGTAAACAACCGAAACTGGCTAAAAATAAGTTATATGTGGCAGCCGAACTATTTTTACGTCATTAATTCCAGTGAAACTGCATTACAAAGCAATGGTGTGAATTGACGCCATCAGTACTATCTGATTTCCTCCACATCTCTCTTTGTATCTCATTTTAGAGCCGTTCCCAAGTTGCTTTTCTATTGTGGTCGAGTGTGCCTCATTGTCATGGGATAGCAATACGCAAATATACAGATGGGAGTAGAATCGCGTACGAAATGTATAAATGGGCAGTGCATTGGTTGGGCTTTCATTTGTAGTCAAGTGATTCATGTGAAAAGGTTTCTGACGTTATTATGGCCGCACGACGGCAATTAACAGACTTTGAACACGGAATGGTAGTTGGAACTAAACGCATGGGACATTCCATTTCGGAAATGGTTAGGGAATTCAACATTCCGAGATCCAGAGTGCCAAGAGTGTGCCGAGAANTTCCATTTCGGAAATGGTTAGGGAATTCAACATTCCGAGATCCAGAGTGCCAAGAGTGTGCCGAGAATACCTAATTATAGGCATAACCTCCCGCCATGGACAACGCAGTGGCCGACCACCTGTACTTAATGACCGAGACCAACGACGTGTGCGCAGAATGGCCAGTGTTAACAGACAATCAACACTGCGTGAAATAACCGCAGGAATCAATGTGGGACGTACGATGGACGTGTCCCTTAGGACAGTGCGGTGAATTTTGGCTTTACTGGGCTATGCCAGCAGAAGACCGACTCAAGTGCCTTTACTAACAGCACGACATCGCCTGCAGCGCCTCTCGTGGGCTCATGACCATATCGGTTGGACCCTAGATGACTGTAAAACCGTGACTTGGTCAGATGAGTCCCGATTTCAGTTGGTAAGAGCTGATGGTAGGGTTCGAGTGTGGCTCAGACCCCACGAATCCATGGACCCCCAAGTTTTCAATAAGGAACTGTGCAAGCTGGTGGTGGCTCCATAATGGAGTGGGCTAATTTTTCATGGAATGGACTAGGTTCTGTGGTCCAACTGAACCAATCATTGACTGGAAAGGGTTATGTCAGCTACTTGGAGACCACTTGCAGCCATTCATGGACTTCATATACCCAAACAACGGTGGAATTTTTATAGATAACAATGCACCATTTCACCGGGCCACAACTGTTCGCGATTGGTTTGAAGAACATTCTGGACAATTCCAGCGAACGATTTGGCCACCAAGATCGCCTGACATGAATCCCATCTAACATTTATGGGACATTATCTAGAAGTCAGTTCGTGCAGAAACTCCTGCACCGGCAACACTTTTGCAAATATGGACGTATATAGAAGCAGTATGGCTCAATATTTCTNCTGACATGAATCCCATCGAACATTTATGGGACATTATCTAGAAGTCAGTTCGTGCAGAAACTCCTGCACCGGCAACACTTTTGCAAATATGGACGTATATAGAAGCAGCATGGCTCAATATTTCTGCCGCGGACTTCCAACGACTTGTTGAGTCCATGCCACGTCGAGTTGCTGCACGCAGGGCAAAGGGAGGTCCGTCACGATATTAGGAGGTATCCCATGACTTTTTTCGCCTCAGTGTGTATATATATAATGTATTATTTTCTTCCTGAGTTAATGTGAAGTTTTCTCACCTCACCTTGCATCACGCACGCAGGTGTAGTGTCGACCTGTGCTTCTTATGCAATTTTTATTCCGCTTTTTCTGAATGTCCAACTAGTGCTCAGTTCAAGGGACTCCTTCTTGCTGTGAAGTATGTTTCTTATAGAGTTATCTGGGCAATCTCACCTCCCACTTCCTTAACGAGGTGAAACTATNTGTATATATATAATGTATTATTTTCTTCCTGAGTTAATGTGAAGTTTTCTCACCTCACCTTGCATCACGCACGCAGGTGTAGTGTCGACCTGTGCTTCTTATGCAATTTTTATTCCGCTTTTTCTGAATGTCCAACTAGTGCTCAGTTCAAGGGACTCCTTCTTGCTGTGAAGTATNATGCAATTTTTATTCCGCTTTTTCTGAATGTCCAACTAGTGCTCAGTTCAAGGGACTCCTTCTTGCTGTGAAGTATGTTTCTTATAGAGTTATCTGGGCAATCTCACCTCCCACTTCCTTAACGAGGTGAAACTATCCATGAAAATATCAAAATTGCTTTTAATACAGCTCCANGCAATCTCACCTCCCACTTCCTTAACGAGGTGAAACTATCCATGAAAATATCAAAATTGCTTTTAATACAGCTCCACAAAGTTATAATATATACACTTCCACTTGCAGAAGAGCTAAGGAGGTAACAACTAAAGTAAAGGATTTTCAGTTGCGTCTTAAGTACTGAAAAACGTTTAAGCCCTTTTTTATTTAACTCTACAAGAATTTAATTGGCAGAATAATATAATTTNTCTTAAGTACTGAAAAACGTTTAAGCCCTTTTTTATTTAACTCTACAAGAATTTAATTGGCAGAATAATATAATTTAAAAAACCCTTAAATATGCACTACCATTGCATGGAGTTGTTACAATTTAATCCTTAATATTTTAAGAATAACAGAATATGATACTTCAATTGTAGTTAAGGCTCTTATACTTAAAATGAGAAACATAAAATATTTTTGCAGGTCTCAGCGGTACTGCACCGAAAGATGGCAATTATAAGAATAAAATACCAAGTAGTATATCTCGGTTGTATGATCGCTTATCGTAAAGATCGTGTAACATAACCGCTGATTTTAATAATTATTTTCGATAATATCTGAGGTCCCTGCTGCTGGCTTTCTAGAGTTATACATGTTATTTCTATATGCCATAACTGACAATATCGTATAGCAAAATATTGCATTTGCTGACCGGTTGACAGTGAATTTTGAGCCCTTATAACTTGCCGCCATCAGGTTATTCATATTATGGAGCCTGAAATACTCTTCCAAACTAGACGAAATTGTTATATTTTTGCAACGACTATAATTATCAAATTTGGCACATAAGCCTGTACTCATTGCCCCGTTAATCGCATTAACATAGCGCATAGCCTTTTCCACCTTCGCAAAGTATATTAATAAACAGTGTTTTGTTCAATAAAACAAAGATCGCTTGGTACAACCAAATGACTTAAGTATTCTGTTGCTCTTGTTTGGTCGGCTCAAACTGTAAGAATTTGTTGGTGCAACAAAAGATGTGTAAGACTTTACTTACATACATTAAATTGTTTCGGTTAGGAAAATTATAAAAAATGAAAGCACGACCCGAACACTTCTCCGTAGCAACGTCAGTAAAAGTGACTACGGGGGAAATTCTAGTAGTTTTAAATATATACAATGAAAATACAGGACTACGTACATTAATAAATATATATAATTTTGCGGCTTTGATTTTTGGTTTCTTATTCAAATTGTTTTATTGGGATTATTTTTCCAATATAAAGCATCAGTAAATGCACTAATCAAAACTGTTGCTTTCTAATTATTACAAAAATTACAAACAAATCTCAAGCTGTATTTTCAAACGCAGGCAATCAAATGAGTGGCCAAGCAATAAATTCTGTTTATTAAACTATATTTTTGGTTCACAGTCTAATTATTTTGGCTCAACATAAAGGTTTCATTTATTCAAGTGTTTGTTTTGATAGACGAACAAAATCAATCTATTTGCTTTTCAAGTTTTGGTTACACAACAAAATATTTTCTTGGTGCTACTAAATATGTTTGGCCGTATGCAAACCTTTCATTCGGTGTAGCTAATAAGAGTGCTATCAGAACTTCTCGAGCAAGTAAAGAATCTGTACAGTAGTATGTTAAAGGCGGATTGTAACTGTGGCTGATATGNGAGGTCGACAGCTACCCTCCATGACGCTAGCAGTAGAAGGGAAATGTTAATGACGCCACCTCTCGTGTATCTTACATCCTAATTGCTTGATAACCCTCTCACATAAAATCACTCGTGGGCTCATGACGCGATTAGTCCACGAGNTATCTTACATCCTAATTGCTTGATAACCCTCTCACATAAAATCACTCGTGGGCTCATGACGCGATTAGTCCACGAGATATATGACACATTTCGAGTAAGCATACGAAATCCAAACACTGTAAACTGTTGTTATAGTCCATCCACGGTTACTTCCAACTATTCTTAAGTTCTGCTGAAGTTAGGTACACTTCCAAGATATTCCTCNGTTATAGTCCATCCACGGTTACTTCCAACTATTCTTAAGTTCTGCTGAAGTTAGGTACACTTCCAAGATATTCCTCTGCCTTATATAAACAAAGCTCGCACGAAACTAGCAATACACACCAAAGGGACAATACACCGCATTAGAGCTCACTCCGTTTAATAATATTTTGCATAAGATCTATTTCTTACTAGGTGTTACTTATTATACATTTACATTCTCACTGGTTTTATTCATATTGAATATAAATGAACTATTACAGTTTATATATAAAATGAAAATAAATTGTCAATTTTACCAATATATGGTACATTTATATTAACATACACACAAAACCATTGCGATACATGACATATTTNAAATTGTCAATTTTACCAATATATGGTACATTTATATTAACATACACACAAAACCATTGCGATACATGACATATTTAAGAAACAAACAAAGACGTCATACATGGAGTGTTTTTTCAAAGGTTTGATCTAAAACGTGTGAAGAAACCGCTAATAGACTATAGCACTACTGAATCGATAACGTTAGAGACGCAATTTATAATGTTATTATCGATATTCAAATTTGTAAACAACCGAAACTGGCTAAAAATAAGTTATATGTTGCAGCCGAACTATTTTTACGTCATTAATTCCAGTGAAACTGCATTACAAAGCAATGGTGTGAATTGACGCCATCATTACTATCTGATTTCCTCCACATCTCTCTTTGTATCTCATTTTAGAGCCGTTCCCAAGTTGCTTTTCTATTGTGGTCGAGTGTGCCTCATTGTATATACACAGAGGTGACAAAAGTCATGGGATAGCAATACGCAAATATACAGATGGGAGTAGAATCGCGTACGAAATGTATAAATGGGCAGTGCATTGGTTGGGCTTTCATTTGTAGTCAAGTGATTCATGTGAAAAGGTTTCTGACGTCATTATGGCCGCACGACGGCAATTAACAGACTTTGAACACGGAATGGTAGTTGGAACTAAACGCATGGGACATTCCATTTCGGAAATGGTTAGGGAATTCAACATTCCGAGATCCAGAGTGCCAAGAGGGTGCCGAGAATACCTAATTTTAGGCATAACCTCCCGCCATGGACAACGCAGTGGCCGACCACCTGTACTTAATGACCGAGACCAACGACGTGTGCGCAGAATGGCCAGTGTTAACAGACAATCAACACTGCGTGAAATAACCGCAGGAATCAATGTGGGACGTACGATGGACGTGTCCCTTAGGACAGTGCGGTGAACTTTGGCTTTACTGGGCTATGCCAGCAGAAGACCGATTCAAGTGCCTTTACTAACAGCACGACATCGCCTGCAGCGCCTCTCGTGGGCTCATGACCATATCGATTGGACCCTAGATGACTGTAAAACCGTGACTTGGTCAGATGAGTCCCGATTTCAGTTGGTAAGAGCTGATGGTAGGGTTCGAGTGTGGCTCAGACCCCACGAATCCATGGACCCCCAAGTTTTCAATAAGGAACTGTGCAAGCTGGTGGTGGCTCCATAATGGAGTGGGCTAATTTTTCATGGAATGGACTAGGTTCTGTGGTCCAACTGAACCAATCATTGACTGGAAAGGGTTATGTCAGCTACTTGGAGACCACTTGCAGCCATTCATGGACTTCATATACCCAAACAACGGTGGAATTTTTATAGATAACAATGCACCATTTCACCGGGCCACAACTGTTCGCGATTGGTTTGAAGAACATTCTGGACAATTCCAGCGAACGATTTGGCCACCAAGATCGCCTGACATGAATCCCATCTAACATTTATGGGACATTATCTAGAAGTCAGTTCGTGCAGAAACTCCTGCACCGGCAACACTTTTGCAAATATGGACGTATATAGAAGCAGTATGGCTCAATATTTCTGCCGCGGACTTCCAACGACTTGTTGAGTCCATGCCACGTCGAGTTGCTGCACGCAGGGCAAAGGGAGGTCCGTCACGATATTAGGAGGTATCCCATGACTTTTTTCGCCTCAGTGTATATATATAATGTATTATTTTCTTCCTGAGTTAATGTGAAGTTTTCTCACCTCACCTTGCATCACGCACGCAGGTGTAGTGTCGACCTGTGCTTCTTTTGCAATTTTTATTCCGCTTTTTCTGAATGTCCAACTAGTGCTCAGTTCAAGGGACTCCTTCTTGCTGTGAAGTATGTTTCTTATAGAGTTATCTGGGCAATCTCACCTCCCACTTCCTTAACGAGGTGAAACTATCCATGAAAATATCAAAATTGCTTTTAATACAGCTCCATAAAGTTATAATATATACACTTCCGCTTGCAGAAGAGCTAAGGAGGTAACAACTAAAGTAAAGGATTTTCAGTTGCGTCTTAAGGACTGAAAAACGTTTAAGCCCTTTTTTATTTAACTCTACAAGAATTTAATTGGCAGAATAATATAATTTTAAAAACNGACTGAAAAACGTTTAAGCCCTTTTTTATTTAACTCTACAAGAATTTAATTGGCAGAATAATATAATTTTAAAAACCCTTAAATATGCACTACCATTGCATGGAGTTGTTATAATTTAATCTTTAATATTTTAAGAATAACAGAATATGATACTTCAATTGTAGTTAAGGCTCTTATACTTAAAATGAGAAACATAAAATATTTTTGCAGGTCTCAGCGGTACTGCACCGAAAGATGGCAATTATAAGAATAAAATACCAAGTAGTATATCTCGGTTGTATGATCGCTTATCGTAAAGATCGTGTAACATAACCGCTGATTTTAATAATTATTTTCGATAATATCTGAGGTCCCTGCTGCTGGCTTTCTAGAGTTATACATGTTATTTCTATATGCCATAACTGACAATATCGTATAGCAAAATATTGCATTTGCTGACCGGTTGACAGTGAATTTTGAGCCCTTATAACTTGCCGCCATCAGGTTATTCATATTATGGAGCCTGAAATACTCTTCCAAACTAGACGAAATTGTTATATTTTTGCAACGACTATAATTATCAAATTTGCACATAAGCCTGTACTCATTGCCCCGTGAATCGCATTAACATAGCGCATAGCCTTTTCCAACTTCGCAAAGTATATTAATAAAAAGTGTTTTGTTCAATAAAACAAAGATCGCTTGGTACAACCAAATGACTTAAGTATTCTGTTGCTCTTGTTTGGTCGGCTCAAACTGTAAGAATTTGTTGGTGCAACAAAAGATGTGTAAGACTTTACTTACATACATTAAATTGTTTCGGTTAGGAAAATTATAAAAAATGAAAGCACGACCCGAACACTACTCCGTAGCAACGTCAGTAAAAGTGACTACGGGGGAAATTCTAGTAGTTTTAAATATATACAATGAAAATACAGGACTACGTACATTAATAAATATATATAATTTTGCGGCTTTGATTTTTGGTTTCTTATTCAAATTGTTTTATTGGGATTATTTTTCCAATATAAAGCATCAGTAAATGCACTAATCAAAACTGTTGCTTTCTAATTATTACAAAAATTACAAACAAATCTCAAGCTGTATTTTCAAACGCAGGCAATCAAATGAGTGGCCAAGCAATAAATTCTGTTTATTAAACTATATTTTTGGTTCACAGTCTAATTATTTTGGCTCAACATAAAGGTTTCATTTATTCAAGTGTTTGTTTTGATAGACGAACAAAATCAATCTATTTGCTTTTCAAGTTTTGGTTACCCAACAAAATATTTTCTTGGTGCTACTAAATATGTTTGGCCGTATGCAAACCTTTCATTCGGTGTAGCTAATAAGAGTGGTATCAGAACTTCTCGAGCAAGTAAAGAATCTGTACAGTAGTATGTTAAAGGCGGATTGTAACTGTGGCTGATATGAACGTTTGAAGTGCTGGAGTAAGGAAGGGCAGTAGAATGATTTGGTATGTTTTAGCGTAATGGGATCCGGGATCGGAGGCGGAGAAGGCCACTGCCATCTTGGATTTTCCCTTTTCCCCCGTTAAATTTTCCTTTTTCCATTTTTCTGTTTGCCCTCAAAATCTACTCAATTTCCCTCTAAATTTCTTTTTTCCCCTCAAAACTGCCCTTTTCCCCCCCAACATTTCCCGTTTTCCCCTCAAAAAGCAACAATCCCCCCCAGTTGCAAAAACGAGCCGAGAAAGGCACTTTTCGATCCATCCTATTGGTCTGGGAGGCTCGATTAACGAGGGTAGAGCAGTGGCTGCCATTATGATTTTATAGGCATAGGATAGGCCAAATCTATACACAGGGTCCAGAGTCATACCTGACCATCAGCCATCTTGGTTCTGTCGGCCATCTTGTCCACAATATTGGATCCAGGTGACATTGACCTTGACCCTATGACCTTAAATAACCTTAATGACCTTAAACCCAAAAAATTGTAAAATTCCAAAAATTAATTTAAAAAAATTACATTTTATAAAAATTTATTTTAAAAAATAACATTAAAAATTTATTTTAAAAATTAACATTTCTGCAGATTTCCTTCATCTGCATGTCGGGCCGGTGACTGACCCTCCTCCAATGAATCACATTGTCTTAACATTCCCCTCCCCTACCAATGTTTCTCATTGGTTAATTAGTCGACAGGCACCCACCCTGCTCACCTTTGCTCATTTTGTCGAATGCACTCCACACACAATATTCATTTTTTCGTTTGTCATTGGATTTCATATTCATCACCTAGNAGCCGCCATCTTGGATTTCATGTTTTCTTTTCAACACCTAGGTGGTGCTAGTGTATTAATGTACCCACCAGGCGAGCTGGCGATTGGTCCACCAGGTGGCAGCCATATTTGTTTTTGTTTTTAAAGTATAGGTTGTGCTGTCGGTGCCCTTCATAATGGATTCTATTCTAATTTTTAGGTAGTGCTAATTTACTCTACTAAGCAGCCTGATATCGGCCTGTACCGAATGGTGACATTGACCATTCCTGCAAAGTATGTACATTGTTATATTTAATTTTTTTTTGTTTTATTTTCCAGTGTATTTTATTTTGAATAATTTTTATATAAATCCTGTATATTTTAAAATAAAAAAAACGTTATATTTTTTTATCTGATTTTATTTGGTATTTTACAAAATGAGAAAAAACACAGTTTTATTAACTGCAATCTTCTGTGTTTACTGCTCGATGTCCGCATCATCGACCCAGGTATTGTANTGTTTATACATTGCTGGAAGCCGCCATCTTGGATTTCATGTTTTCTTTTCAACACCTAGGTGGTGCTAGTGTATTAATGTACCCACCAGGCGAGCTGGCGATTGGTCCACCAGGTGGCAGCCATATTTGTTTTTGTTTTTAAAGTATAGGTTGTGCTGTCGGTGCCCTTCATAATGGATTCTATTCTAATTTTTAGGTAGTGCTAATTTACTCTACTAAGCAGCCTGATATCGGCCTGTACCGAATGGTGACATTGACCATTCCTGCAAAGTATGTATATTGTTATATTTAATTTTTTTTTTGTTTTATTTTCCAGTGTATTTTATTTTGAATAATTTTTATATAAGTCCTATATATTTTAAAATAAAAAAAAACATTATATTTTTTAACTGATTTTATTTGGTATTTTACAAAATGAGAAAAAAAACAGTTTTATTAACTGCAATCTTCTGTGTTTACTGCTCGATGTCCACATCATCGACCCAGGTATTGTATTGGGCTGGGAAACCCCATCACTTGACATTCGATCGTCCATTATGCCGTTTCAGCACCTTCTCGACCAAATACACATCTGTGAACTTTGTAGGCAGGATCTCCTCGATGTAAAAAACACCATGTATGGGAATATTATTCAGATTCTCGAGAAAGAAGGTTCTCGTAGCATAGTGGCGTATACATCGCACACAAAAGAGTTCGGGGCTCCAATTCACTGTAAATACATTCTCGAAGATGCCTTTCTGTTTGGAGATGTACACCAGGTCGCCAACCATGGCTTTAGGCTTGCGTGGGTTACTTCTTTTCACGTCACTGTACAAGGTTCGAAGCATGGAGTTATCCTTGATGTATTCGGGCTTTATGCTAGTGGTAGAATGAACTGTATAGTTATACTCGCGAACGAGTGTCGGCAGTAGTGTCAGCCACTTGTAGCTGCCTGTCGCCACGAAATGCCTCCACATTTTTCCCTTCAGAGTCCTGTTGAACCTCTCGAGGATAGAAGATTTGAGTATGCTGTATGTAAAATAATGATTTATCTTATGTTTCTTCATCAGGGCTTTAAACTTTGCATTGTAGAATTCCTTGCCCTGGTCGGTTTGTAGATTAGTCAGGATGTGTCCTTCGCGCAATACATCTGCCATGGCCTCTGTGACATCGTGTGCATTCTTCGACTTGACAGGCCTCACCCAGATGAATTTGCTATATGCATCGATGACTGTCAACATATATCTGTAGCCCATGTTGACCCAAGTATATGATATCATCTCGACGAGGTTGGCTTGAAAATTGTCGTTCATCCCACATATCATGACCTAGTGCCGGCAGTAGTTGCATTTCGCAGATGCGTGCAGTTCATTGGCGATTCCCAGTCGACTCATTCTATTTAGCCTCCCTCCTTCAGTTCTTCGACGATTAAAATTATCTTGTTAGTGTGGGAGTAATTTCCAACACTTTGCGAAGCAACCAGTAGTCGTAGTCTATCGACCAGCACATTTGGGTCGTCCCAGAATACCTAGTCGGAGTTGTCGTCTATCTTCTTCAGAANACATTTGGGTCGTCCCAGAATACCTAGTCGGAGTTGTCGTCTATCTTCTTCAGAACTTCGCCACTTTTCAGTGCTAGGCTGCTGAAGAGGTTTGCGAGAGTGTCGATTTTTTTCGTGATATTAGTCCTTATAAACACCTGTCTCGGGATCATTATCTTGGTAAATTGCATGCGCGAGATCGACCAACATATTCTATAACAGCAGGTCGGATTACGTAAACTCTCTGGGCTCATTGCGAAATAGAAGCCAACTCGGATTATCCCACCATGTATAATCTCTATTTGATTAGCACCGAGGTAGCGACGAACCTGAGCATTGGCTTTGAATACTCTCTTCCTTACATTTTTCTTGTGTGACAAATCCACATCCAATCCATCGTCCGATATGTTTGTACATCATCATGTTTCCACTTCTTCATAGGCTCAGCAGTATCGTCGCTTTAGATCTTCATGGCTATGGGTGCTCCATCACTCTCCCTGAGTACATTGACACGACGAGTAACTGGCTTAAACATTTCTTCAAATAGACGGCTACGCGAAATTTTAGCCCACTTTGCGAGCAAATACTTAGAGCGAACAGACTGAGTCGTCCCGATGCAGGTCACTAGCAATGTCCGACATCGCACTGAATAAAAATATTTACTGTTGCTCTCTTTTATAGGTTTAGTCATGCTTCTCCATCAAAAGACTTTCGATATTTCCCAGGATCTCGTTCGCTGCAGGCAACCAATATGTCCCTGTTTTNCATGCTTCTCCATCAAAAGACTTTCGATATTTCCCAGGATCTCGTTCGCTGCAGGCAACCAATATGTCCCTGTTTTTGTTCTGAATATCGGTTTTCCTGGCGAGGAGGGAAATCGAGGAAGCGAAAATATGATCTAAGGAATCTTTCAGGCTTTTCAGATTCTCTTCATTTTGTGCAGATGCCACATTCAATCTACCAATAATTTACCTTCGAACACTCGTCACGTGCTCGTCCACGGCTACCATATCGTAGACGATCTCCGTCTTCACACACTCTATCCTCGCCCCGAGATTGGACAGGTAGTTCTGAAAGAATGTGTTTTGTTCGGTCAACATACTGTGTAATTTCGAAATGATGGCATTGCCAGTTTCGAGGACGAAATGTTTAGTATCAGCATCCTCGGATAGTTCGGGTTCGCCAACATTTCCAATTATTCTTCTACCAGCATCACAAGTTCCATCGTTTCTTGGTACGAGACAACCTCCATCTTCGTCTTTGGAAGATGCAGCTTGAGGCTACGTTGCCCGAATTTCGATATGATATAACTCATTCTCGACGGTCGGCGATAAACTTATCGAATCCCCGTCAGTATCTCCCACTGTATAGGGGCCAGTCCTTAACGATCGTCAAAAATCTGTATTTCTCTTTCGAGCAAAAAGGCACACAGACTCTTGAAATCTGATAGTGTCATGCCATGATTAACGTGACCGTCGTAAACATGCCGCAAGTTCATTTAGCCCATACGAAACGGCACCAACATGTTTTCATTGTCGTGGAGCAGGTGTTTGGGTATGCGTTATTAGGTCTGGCCGGAGAACACGCAGTCCATCTTCGCGTGCCGTCCCATACTGAACTACTTCTGGATGCACTTTTGTTTTTCGCAGGCAATGTTATCGAAGACAAATATCGAGTTTGCCAATGCTTCGCTATGAGGCACGATGGCTTTGCTATCGTAGCAAGGGAAATAACCCACACCATCCACGGCCTGCAGTACTTGTGCCAGCCGTTGGTATTTCGGTTGTTGGAGTTATTTTGAATATATGTACACGTTCTCGAACCGAAGGCCATTCTCTTCTTCCAGCAGGCTCAGTAGGATGCATGTTTTCCCGCATTATGATGGCCCTGCGATGATGCACCTCACTGTATTCTGAAATAAGCTTCCATGCCACGATTCGTGGGTGATATCCTCATCTTTAGCATGAATATGTATGGGTAGAGTAATATCTTGCTTGATAATATGTCAGTTGCCACTAATCTTGCGGTGCATGTAGTGCTGATGGTGGTGCAAGTGGTGATGATTGTGGTAAATGTGGTGCTGATTGTTGTGTGTGGTAATGATTGTGGTGCATGTAGTGCTGATTGTAGTGTATGTGGGGCTGATTGTGGTTGCTTAAAATCAGTGCTGCAAATTTTGCAATGTCTCCTTAAAGCATCCCTCCTAGTAAACCAATGATGACAAAGTTTGCATTGAAATGAAATACTTGCAGTTTTCATCCTTCAGTTGGTAATCTANATGATGACAAAGTTTGCATTGAAATGAAATACTTGCAGTTTTCATCCTTCAGTTGGTAATCTACCGTTTGAGCTGCACATTCCCACATACAAATTATGCGGACAAGGAACCAAACTAGGTAATATGCTGTTAATTGGCGACACAGGTATCAATGCACTGGACGAGGCGTGCAAGCAGCACGACATCGCTTCTATCCTAAACAAGGATCTGGAAACACGACACTAGGCAGACTACTCTGCCCTCGAGAAGCGAGTCTCCAAAATATTTCGGATGGATCTAANGATCTGGAAACACGACACTAGGCAGACTACTCTGCCCTCGAGAAGCGAGTCTCCAAAATATTTCGGATGGATCTAAAAGTCCCTTTGTGCGGCCTTTTTTTGCAACTGGGGATCGGTGTTTTTGGAGGTAAAAATGAAAAATTTTGAGGGGAAAATGGAAGTTTTGTGGGAAATTTAGTCTATTTGAAAGGAGAAAAAAANGAGGTAAAAATGAAAAATTTTGAGGGGAAAATGGAAGTTTTGTGGGAAATTTAGTCTATTTGAAAGGAGAAAAAAATGTTAAGGGAAAAATTCCAAAATGGCACCGGCCGGTTCCTGCTCCGATCCCGGATCCCGTTGCGCCAAAACCTACCAAATAATTCTACTAATGGCTAAGGGTGACAACNCGGTTCCTGCTCCGATCCCGGATCCCGTTGCGCCAAAACCTACCAAATAATTCTACTAATGGCTAAGGGTGACAACTCAATGAGCATCAAATGCTTCACCCCTACATGCAAGGCACTAAATTCACGCTAACTCCTCCAGTCGTGCAGCTTGCAATGTGATATTGGATAACGTTACCATAAATTTATTCTATACGTTCATAGTGATGTAAGCCACCATAGAAGCATTTTCTTACTAAAATATTTTAATAAATGCACATGTGAAATTAAGTTTTAAGGTATAACATATACCATAAGAGAGCAAGTAAAAAACTGGCAGTTACAAACACGCCTTTGTACTATCCGTTACAGTTATTTGTAAGCAAATTCCACAGAAAATTGCTCTGTCTATTCCAATTTTCTAAGAATTTACCCAGAACTTTATGTCATAGGAAGGAAAGTCAGCGTTCTAAGTNTTGCTCTGTCTATTCCAATTTTCTAAGAATTTACCCAGAACTTTATGTCATAGGAAGGAAAGTCAGCGTTCTAAGTATCCGCACGTTCAGTCTTCAAGACCCGCTAGTGAGTGCAGTTTGTTTAGTTTTAAGTAGAGTAAATATAGTTGTTCGTGAGGTAGTGAATAAAAAAATGGCATTCACTTTTTAATAAAATTGAAAATAAACTAAACGTTTTAAATTCACTTGATTGAAACTAAATTGCCAATTTTTTTGTGACGGTAAATGGGAATATTTTATATTTACAAAGGTTGCTATAGGAACATAAAAATATTGATTTTTATCTCACAGTGTTTATAATAATAAACATGAAATCTATGGTACTTTATGGTTAACATAGGAGATTGCTCTTAAACATTACGTTGCATCGTGTTCTTAAAATTTTCTTTACCTTATTTGTAGTGTCAGAAAAATAATCGTTTTAACTATATTAAAGAAAAATATTTTATATATATTTATATACGATATCTCTTTACTATTCTACAAGTGTTTGTGTATTAACAGAAACAATAATTAGAATGTGGATGGGGAAACACTTTGAAAAGGTCGGATTCAATACTTTGACCTCACACATTTGGGCGAACGTTTATTTGTGACCAGATAGCCATGTATAATTAGTGAAAAATAAATCAGATCTGCTTATAACGATAATTAAAATTCTTAAATTGACTATATTAATGCCTTTAGCTTCGTTTACCAGAATCAAGTTACTTAGTGTTACAATATACTGTGATTCTGTAAACTGAATGTAATGCATTCGGCTTGTGTCAGTTTTTATTGAACGTAATTNTTAACATAGGAGATTGCTCTTAAACATTACGTTGCATCGTGTTCTTAAAATTTTCTTTACCTTATTTGTAGTGTCAAAAAAATAATCGTTTTAACTATATTAAAGAAAAAAATTTAATATATATTTATATACGATATCTCTTTACTATTCTACAAGTGTTTGTGTATTAACAGAAACAATAATTAGAATGTGGATGGGGAAACACTTTGAAAAGGTCGGATTCAACACTTTGACCTCACACATTTGGGCGAACGTTTATTTGTGACCAGATAGCCATGTATAATTAGTGAAAAATAAATCAGATCTGCTTATAACGATAATTAAAATTCTTCAATTGACTATATTAATGCCTTTAGCTTCGTTTACCAGAATCAAGTTACTTGGTGTTACAATATACTGTGATTCTGTAAACTGAATGTAATGCATTCGGCTTGTGTCAGTTTTTATTGAACGTAATTTGCTGTCAAATTTTTTTTTCAATTTGATGTATTCTGCAGATATGGTTAGGTTTTTGATTTAATTTTATTTGATTTTATGTAATTTCTATTATTAGAGTTGTAGAAAAATTTAAGTAAATTGCATTTTGCCAACGGAATAAACTATTTGTTCGCAGAAAAAAAGCAGACTATTTATTTGTCAACAATGCGTCAAAATCACCTGCAGCTACATCTTTGCAAATCTTTAAATTACAAAAAAAGTCTAATTTTAACTATGAACATGATTAATTTTAGTTTCAACTGTAAAGGATTCCTGGGTTTTACTGCATGAAAAAAAANCTAATTTTAACTATGAACATGATTAATTTTAGTTTCAACTGTAAAGGATTCCTGGGTTTTACTGCATGAAAAAAAATCATTTTAGTAAACATATACGTCTGCAACAATGTCTGCGGCCATAAATTACAAGTATGATTGATGTTNGAAAAAAAATCATTTTAGTAAACATATACGTCTGCAACAATGTCTGCGGCCATAAATTACAAGTATGATTGATGTTCGTAAAGTGTAAGTATTATTTCCTCGTATGAATTTATAAACTAAAAAATTCCCTGCTTGACATATAAATATGTTTACAAATATACTAAATAGGCACTGGGTGTGGTGGAACGACAGCCGTCTTTCGGAAATGTTCGCCTACGTCGCCTGTCAAGTTATATGAAACGCTGGTGACACGTGACGCGATATTGTAAAATCCCCGTTCACGATACAGTCTAAAAGCTCGCCATTTCTTCCTTTTCGTGGACAAAATAAAGCTGAAACTCCAACACGACTAGTGATCAGACAGTCAAAAAAACTGACGTATAGGTATGAAAATTTAACACAACATTACCAGAATNTCCAACACGACTAGTGATCAGACAGTCAAAAAAACTGACGTATAGGTATGAAAATTTAACACAACATTACCAGAATTAGGTATATGGGTAGCTGTTTGCCAATTTATCAATAAAAATTCTCAAAAAAATTTTTTTTCACTTTAACACAGACTNTAGGTATATGGGTAGCTGTTTGCCAATTTATCAATAAAAATTCTCAAAAAAATTTTTTTTCACTTTAACACAGACTTAAATGTAATGGATTAGATGTAATATATTAATTAGAAACCACTTTTAATTAGTTTCTTGTGCAGTTAGTGCAGTTAGTGCAGATTGATTTTTGGTGGGAATAAATTGTTTTTGTAATGAAATGTGGTGTTTTTTTATAAGAGCTTCAAGCATTAATTTCATTCAACTTAATTACTCTAGAAGAAACTCAAGTTTCATATTTTCTTTTTTGCTGACTGGTGAATGGCTGGAAATTTTTTTTATTCCATGACTGGGAGAATTGGATTTTACTGTACACGTGGCTCAGTAAGCCACTAAACAGTGTTCAGTTGTATATTTTACACTTATGTTATTTAATTCCAACCGTTCGGTAGACGTTCACAGCTTAAAATTTAGAATTACTTGGATCATATGTGATCATGCGCTTAAGCGGGACTTTATCTGTGAAGTAACCTGTTAGCCAGAAATCTTTTCGGATAAACCCTGTATTGCTCCGGGGCGCTAGGTATACGTTTCTTGCGATTTGCTCAGTAATTGCTCTCAAAAGTGAGGTGTGAAATAACACGAGGACAAGAAATATTTTCACATTTAAAAAAANATTTGCTCAGTAATTGCTCTCAAAAGTGAGGTGTGAAATAACACGAGGACAAGAAATATTTTCACATTTAAAAAAAATGTATTCACTGGCAGGGCAGCGATGAAAAGTTAACGACAACTTGCGTGCAAGTTTTTCTCCCGTAGATTGTTACAAAATTGACTTTAGTGTGAGGGGTTAAACTNGATTTGCTCAGTAATTGCTCTCAAAAGTGAGGTGTGAAATAACACGAGGACAAGAAATATTTTCACATTTAAAAAAATGTATTCACTGGCAGGGCAGCGATGAAAAGTTAACGACAACTTGCGTGCAAGTTTTTCTCCCGTAGATTGTTACAAAATTGACTTTAGTGTGAAGGGTTAAACTTTTTTTCTTTTTACTACATGTTGTTCCACATTGTATGTGTATATATATAGTTGTAATTGACATAATAAATTGTTATGCTGCAATTTATATTTGAAGTGTGAAATTTTTTCAAGTCTTGTTGGTTAGCGTGAAGTCCCTGCTGTTAAGTTGGATGCTCGCTCTTTTGCAGGCCCCAGGCGACCGCGCCATGGTCAGATAGCATTGCAGGAACAGCATATTACTACTCACAGCTGCCAACTTGTGAGCTGTGAGTGTCGTACCAACCCACACCTACCGTAGTCGCTGCTGGCGCTAAAACTACACGTCTTACATATGCGAGGCCTCGTCTCCTAAAAAAATGTTTTATTATTTTTCGTCAGTTGTAGCTACAGATTACGTTTCTGGGGGATGTCCCCGCGACCTGATGTACTGGAGTATTCGAACTTACCTTTGCGCTCTAGTGGGCGAAACTAAAAAAAAATGGACAGTAGATGTTTTATGGTGAGGAAGGAGAGACTGGAAGGGGTGGAGGCCTGCCGACTAGTTAGCGAACGCGAGTAATTGACAGATTAAAAAACCAATAAAATAATTGGCGAGTGGGGCGAAGGAATTTCCGGAAATGTAAGTTTTTTACAAATGTTTAAAATAAATTTTCAAAACTATTTTTGGATTTTTTGGATTATTTGGGAATTTTTTAGAATGGTTTGGGTTCAAGGTCATTCAAGGTCACGGACATGGGGTCAAGGTCAAAGTCACGCAGATTCCATATGGCAGTTGGGTGACGTCGCAACATGGCGGCTGGCGCCTAGCGCCTACTTCCCCATTCCCTTATGCCAGACTCATCATTTCCCTTCTACCTCCAACGTTCCAAAATTGCTGGTGATTTAACATAGTTCTTTGTGAATTTAGTGCCTATAGTAAGAATTTAGAACACAGTTTCATTTTAATCGGGTTTGTTAGCAGTATACGGCCTACGACAATACAAGAACAAGGATTCCATTCTGAAAATAAACAACTATTCTACAAAAATTTAAGGAGGATGTTTGCAGTAACATCTGCATATTATTTTTTTTTTTTTAAGTTTTATGTTAATTATATAATATAGTATTATTGACAGATAACTTAAATCGGCTGAATTTATAGCAGAACACAGGTCAGAAAAATTTACTAATATAACCGAAAACCAAAAAATATAACGTCAGGACGACCAAGTACTAGAAAGCTATGGAGATATTAACCGTAATTTTAACGCCGAAAGAAAAAACGCTTAAACAAACGAAAAAGAAGGAAAATATAACAACTAATACAGTGAACAACACAAAGAAAACCAATCAGATAAAATATGTGTAGGGAATTTAAATAATACATATTTCTAGTTTAAAATATTCAAACAACTACCAAATAATGGCAATCATATACAAGAATAACCAAAATTACAAAAAAACAAATAGACATAATTTACATAAATAATGTAAAGAAATATGATTATTTAGGCTGTATTAACGCTTCTTTGTTTTTATTCAATAATTTTTTACCTTTTTGGTTTATTTTATCCAATTTGTTAGACTATGGTCGCCATTTCTTGGTCGCCGTTTCAGTATTTTTAACATAAAATATATATATATTTTTTTTTCAATTCGCCAGGATATCATATTTTTCGATTAGTTTACTGTGTGGTTGTGGTTGTTTTCAGCACACATTATTCAGTTTGCTTTTTACTTTAATTTCTGCTATCAATATTTCGATGACTGTTAGGACCCCCGGTTTTTTTTTTTCCTAGTTTTCTGTTGTCCTGTTCTCTTAAGGCTTGTTATTATTCGTGCTTTTTGCGTGTTTCGGGACTCGGCTTAAAGTATTCTGACATATAACATGAAATTTTTCATGTGAAACTTTCCATCATCCAAAATTTAAGAGATTATGTATTAGTGTGTTTAGTGCACATATTAAGAACTGCAGACCTGCCAAGAGAAGTTAAAAATGTTTAATTTTTCCAGAAAGAAAAAATATATCAAAAGATAACGAGGAAACGGTATTTTAAAATTAAGCACCTTTATTCATTTTAAATTTTTTACTTCAGGATATTTAAGTATCTATTTTTTTTATTTCAGATTTGTGGGCTTACTTTCCGGTAGTTCATTAAATGAAGTAAAAAAGCAGCATATTTTTATGTAAAGGCAAAGAAAAGAGGTAAAAAATTCGTTAATTTTATGCTCGCCTATTTAAAGGCAGCATAGCAAGTTTTGTCAAAATATATCTAATTGATCCGTAGAGATGGGATACTGTCTTAAAATATTTATAAATTTTCATTTCAAAATAAGGTTTTGAGCTTCTAAAAATCATATAGTTTTAAGTGACCGCTTATTATGTGCCAAAGTTGGTGGTAGTCGATTTGGTACTTCCCGATGTATGATGTAGAGGTGTTGTTTTGCAAGAGGTGATATCTTCAGACGTACCTTTCTCAATTTAATGCTGAGAGTACACATTTTTAAAACAATAGTTTTCTTCCAAATAGGATGAAATATTCCTTATATATAAAATAGTATCCAACTATTTCAAATAGCTGCAATTTAGAAAATTAGCATCTGGCATGGTCAAAACGTATGAAAATCTGATTGCCTTACTAATTACTATAACTTCACCGACTACTTGAAATTATGTTCACGGATTCAGTAGTATAGGGAACAAAGCAACATAGGCCTATTTNATATAACTTCACCGACTACTTGAAATTATGTTCACGGATTCAGTAGTATAGGGAACAAAGCAACATAGGCCTATTTTTTCCTTTGGAAACGTAGGTTATAAGACATGCCTATTAAATGAAATTAAAACTCGCTTCTTTATTCATGTCCTCTATACCACTAAGTATAAAGCTATCTCACTATCTTCTAAAAGCCTAAAATGTGTCTTCTCCGAACGCTTTTTGCGAAAAGCTATCTCGATTTTATTTAGCTTCAATACACTTCACTTTTAAGAAAACGGCATTGCTTGTAGTCACTTTATTAACCACGACTTGGAATAAATGATCGGAAACCTGAAAAGGGGCTTGTTTATAAGTTNATTGCTTGTAGTCACTTTATTAACCACGACTTGGAATAAATGATCGGAAACCTGAAAAGGGGCTTGTTTATAAGTTTCATTCGTTGTTTCGATTAACTCTAAATGCCAGGTGAAGCACAAGGAAACTTTAAATGAAAATTGTAATAAACGTGGAAGCCTTTACTCTTCGCCATAGTCAATTAACGTGGGGTATGTTAACAATCAAATACAGAAATATATATATTTTTTTAAGTTCTAAGTTGGAAAATTATACACAGTTATTATGAAGTCAATACGATATTTTGATNCAGTATACGGCCTACGACAATACAAGAACAAGGATTCCATTCTGAAAATAAACAACTATTCTACAAAAATTTAAGGCGGATGTTTGCAGTAACATCTGCATATTATTATTTTTTTTAAGTTTTATGTTAATTATATAATATAGTATTATTGACAGATAACTTAAATCGGCTGAATTTATAGCAGAACACAGGTCAGAAAAATTTACTAATATAACCGAAAACCAAAAAATATAACGTCAGGACGACCAAGTACTAGAAAGCTATGGAGATATTAACAGTAATTNAATATAACCGAAAACCAAAAAATATAACGTCAGGACGACCAAGTACTAGAAAGCTATGGAGATATTAACAGTAATTTTAACGCCGAAAGAAAAAACGCTTAAACAAACGAAAAAGAAGGAAAATATAACAACTAATACAGTGAACAACACAAAGAAAACCAATCAGATAAAATATGTGTAGGGAATTTAAATAATACATATTTCTAGTTTAAAATATTCAAACAACTACCAAATAATGGCAATCATATACAAGAATAACNAATTTAAATAATACATATTTCTAGTTTAAAATATTCAAACAACTACCAAATAATGGCAATCATATACAAGAATAACAAAAATTACAAAAATCAAATAGACATAATTTACATAAATAATGTAAAGAAATATGATTATTTAGGCTGTATTAACGCTTCTTTGTTTTTTATTAAATTATTTTGGACCTTTTTAGTCTATTTTATTCAATTTATTTGACTATGGTCACCATTGTTTGGTCACCGTTTCAGTATTTTTAACATATAATTAATATAATTTTTTAAATTCGCCAGGATATCATATTTTTTGATTAGTTTACTGTGTGGTTGTGGTTGTTTTCAGCACACATTATTCAGTTTGCTTTTTACTTTAATTTCTGCTATCAATATTTCGATGACTGTTAGGACCCCCNACATTATTCAGTTTGCTTTTTACTTTAATTTCTGCTATCAATATTTCGATGACTGTTAGGACCCCCGGTTTTTTTTCCTAGTTTTCTGTTGTCCTGTTCTCTTAAGGCTTGTTATTATTCGTGCTTTTTGCGTGTTTCGGGACTCGGCTTAAAGTATTCTGACATATAACATGAAATTTTTCATGTGAAACTTTCCATCATCCAAATTTAAGAGATTATGTATTAGTGTGTTTAGTGCACATATTAAGAACTGCAGACCTGCCAAGAGAAGTTAAAAATGTTTAATTTTTCCAGAAAGAAAAAATATATCAAAAGATAACGAGGAAATGGTATTTCAAAACTAAGCACCTTTATTCATTTCAAATTTTTTACTTCAGGATATTTAAGTATCTATTTTTTTTATTTCAGATTTGTGGGCTTACTTTCCGGTAGTTCATTAAATGAAGTAAAAAAGCAGCATATTTTTATGTAAAGGCAAAGAAAAGAGGTAAAAAATTCGTTAATTTTATGCTTGCCTATTTAAAGGCAGCATAGCAAGTTTTGTCAAAATATATCTAATTGATCCGTATAGATGGGATACTGTCTTAAAATATTTATAAATTTTCATTTCAAAATAAGGTTTTGAGCTTCTAACAATCATATAGTTTTAAGTGACCGCTTATTATGTGCCAAAGTTGGTGGTAGTCGATTTGGTACTTCCCGATGTATGATGTAGAGGTGTTGTTTTGCAAGAGGTGATATCTTCACACGTACCTTTTTCAATTTAATGCTGAGAGTACACATTTTTAAAACAATAGTTTTCTCCCAAATCGGATGAAATATTCCTTATATATAAAATAGTATCCAAATATTTCAAATAGCTGCAATTTAGAAAATTAGCATCCGGCATGGTTAAAACGTATGAAAATCTGATTGCCTTACTAATTAATATAACTTCACCGACTACTTGAAATTATGTTCACGGATTCAGTAGTATAGGGAACAAAGCAACATAGGCCTATTTTTTCCTTTGGAAACGTAGGTTATAAGACATGCCTATTAAATGAAATTAAAACTCGCTTCTTTATTCATGTCCTCTATACCACTAAGTATAAAGCTATCTCACTATCTTCTAAAAGCCTAAAATGTGTCTTCTCCGAACGCTTTTTGCGAAAAGCTATCTCGATTTTATTTAGCTTCAATACACTTCACTTTTAAGAAAACGGCATTGCTTGTAGTCACTTTATTAACCACGACTTGGAATAAATGATCGGAAACCTGAAAAGGGGCTTGTTTATAAGTTCCATTCGTTGTTTCGATTAACTCTAAATGCCAGGTGAAGCACAAGGAAACTTTAAATGAAAATTGTAATAAACGTGGAAGCCTTTACTCTTCGCCATAGTCAATTAACGTGGGGTATGTTAACAATCAAATACAAAAATATATATATTTTTTTAAGTTCTAAGTTGGAAAATTATACACAGTTATTATGAAGTCAATACGATATTTTGATNAAAATATATATATTTTTTTAAGTTCTAAGTTGGAAAATTATACACAGTTATTATGAAGTCAATACGATATTTTGATTTAAGTGGCCACTGAAATACGAGTATTATTCGTGTCATATCGTACGCAATAATTCGTTAGGTTTTCATTTATTGTTTATTGTTAATGATTTAATTTATTTGATTACATAAATTTCTTTATGATAATTTCAAATTCCATTGATTGAATTTATTTATTGTAAATCTCAACTGGTACAAATTTATGGTGATATATTGAGTCGAGAATATTTCTTTTGTAGTTATAGTTAATTAATTAGGAAATTAAAGTTAACTGTTTCATTTAATTAAGACCTCTAATCCTTAAAGAACCTGCTTAAGCCCACTGAGTTTGAGAAATTATAACAATATGTGTAAGTTTCCCACCTTCTCAATTTATTCAATACAGTTTTTAGCACAGTTTATGGAAGAAGTCCAATAAAATTTGTATTGTAGAACGTATTCCGTTTTTATTTTCCAAGGTCATTTATGCTTAAACGAAATCATAATGTATATTGTTAACTACATGGTTACGGAAGAACGGCGGTGCTTTTTTCTTCTTTGCCGTCACACGGTGATGGTGTCACGTATGAAATACCTATGAAAGCAAACGTTCGCTGCCATTTAAGTGCAGCGGTAATATTGAAGAGAGCATAAAAAATTTCGCTTTTACATATACGAGGAACCTCTAAATGGGGTTTGCAGTGTTTTTTTTTACCCCGCAGCCAAAGGGTGTTTTCTCAGAGATGGAAGATAGAATCGTCTGCCGCTGGAGGGGTTATCTCTTATCTCTCCACAGTGGAGCTGGCTCGAGGACCACTAGGGCTTAATCTTCTTCGCTGGCTCCTCTGCAGATAAAATCGCAGACTCCGCGGTAGAAGTGACGCCGCCGAGGTACTCCCCCCCCCTTTTTTTTTTAGCGTATTCGCCGCGAGATGTGCAGGTAATTCCATACAAAAGTTGAAGCAAGGTGCGCTCAAATGACTGCCCGCGAGCCAAATACGGCCTTTCATGGCATCCCATTCAGCGCGTTTCAAATTTCTGTTAGTAAAGTTCGTCTGTTTCATCTTGGTTAGTTCTTCTGGTTAGGGAATTTCACGAAGCTTTAAAGGGAGAGACGGAAATTATTGCGTTGTACCACTTTTTGAGCCGTAAAATGTATTCTGCATTCATTGTTGAAATTTCCTCTTTGACAAGTTATAGTATGTATTTCGCTCAGATGATTAATAACTCTAATGTCAATGTAGTCCTTTATTTGTTTACCTAAGATGAATAAAAGGTTATTAATTATGTGTATATCCTTCATATAATGACTACAGAAACGATAGTAGAACAAGAAGTCAAACGATAATTTTCTCTAAATTATAACTGAATAATCTTCTATGTCCTGACAAAGTCATACTTCCAAAAATTAACCTCAAACATAAGTTATAACAAAAGAATGTATAAATACAATATGGTGTCCGACTCTTCCCCTAAATAATCTTCTATGTCCTAACAAAGTCATGTTTCCAAAAATTAACCTCAAACATTAGTTATAGCAAAAAAAATATATAAATACAAGATGGTGTCCAACTCTTCCCCTTAAACTAATTCAACACACGGATATAGATAGACCCCTACTAATGATAATAGTGATCACAATGATAAACCATATACCATTTTATGGTTCAAGCAGAAGTGTTGCTTCTTCTAATTGGCACGTCAATCAAGAAATTTTGGGTATCCCTGATACAACCATAAAAAAATATGGGTGCGTGTACTAACGTACGCGCGTTAGAAGTTATACTTATTTGGCGTGACTTAAATAAATTTTATTACGTATGCAAATAATTTATGTACGTAGGAAAAACGATAAAATGACCGAAGAAAGACATTAAATACAATTACTAAAGGTTTGATTAAAGAACATAATTAAATTAAAATAAAAAAAATTATACCATTAAAAAAAAATTAAAGTATTCATTGTCACATAAAACTGAGTCAAATATATTTAAGTTAAATTAATCTATTTCCATTAGTTATGATGGTGATTGAATGGTCATGTGAGTTACAAGCGGTTTGTGATAACTGAAATATGGTACAAATAGTCTTGTAGAAACGTTATGTACACTTCCGTTGCACACTAAAATTAAACCCTTAACGCGCCAAAAGAAGTATAACTTAATAAAATAATACGTACAGAAATTAAACACAAATACTTGAAAACACTTTCAAAATTTTATTATACACTTTTTGTCACTAAAACCTTTTTCACGGAACAATGTAAGTAAATTTAATTAATATGATATATATATATATTCACAATGAATTACTAATATAATTGAAATGTTTTTCAATTTGCTTATTACATGAACTGATTATCTGTCGGTTTTGAATATAACCACGTGCTATGTTGTGTACCTTGCGTTTGTATATAGCTAGACGATACGCGCATGCACGTTGGGTCATNCTATGTTGTGTACCTTGCGTTTGTATATAGCTAGACGATACGCGCATGCACGTTGGGTCATACCCCTACCACGTTCGCTGTCGAATTTCGTTACACTGTGCGCGCGAAACTTCCGTTGCACACTTAACTTTTACCCTCAACCCGCCAAAAGAACTTCAAAAAACATATTTACTTTACATCTATAGATTCAGCAAATTTTCACATCTTTTGCCAACCGTCGAAGAATGCAACCTCTTCTTTGCCCATTGCATGCTGTAGTTGTGGCGAGTCATTAAATTGCTACTTAAGAAATGCAAATGCCGACTTTCAAAAACCGTGTGTAATTTCGCCAATAAATGGAATATGTGCGCAATGCTTTAAAATGATTACAGTACCATTTTTACAAAGGTTCTGCTCAATCCAGGGGTTGCTATGAAGTCTTGCCATCTACAGCTGGGCTGAAAAGGATCCAATTAGATTTATGTTTTAAGATTTCGAAGTGCATTATAAAACTAATGTACCGGGCCGGAAGGCTTAAGTTTGCCATGTTTAGCGTACAATAATAAAAAATAAGTTTTTTCTCCTCACAATTTATATAAAATTTAACTACATTAAAATTTTGAAATATAATTTCTTGAAGTATTTCATGGGAATATTTTAACACTTTAATCTCATAGTTTTACACGAAGCTTGGTAGAGAGAAGCCTAGTACTGTCAAAAACCTCATTTTACTCTGGATATGGAAGAATGCTGCAGACAACCTTACCTAATACGTCACACTTTCAGTAGCCCAACATGTCCGTAGCTGTGTTATGTTTTATAAAACATTTAAACTCTTCATTCTAGAATACAGTGGAATTTTTATTAGTACATATGTGTATTCATGCCATGTAAAGGATTGATACTTTTTTTAATTGAGAAATGAGTTCTCATTCTGGCGCATATCTTGAACGATAATTATTTAGAGCAGGCCATATTACTTCAGGTGACATGAAGTAATCGGCAATTGGCATTGAGACAATCATTTTTTTTTTTAATTTTTTTAGTTTGGCCAGATCCCATTTTCCCACCTGCTAGCGTAAACGTCTCCTCAATCTAAAAGGTTCTTCATGAATTCACTAGATAGTTTAAGTTAGTACGGGAAAACATGACGGCAATTGTTTATTTATAAGGTTGATGTTACGTTGCTGACATATCAAACCAACNAAGTTAGTACGGGAAAACATGACGGCAATTGTTTATTTATAAGGTTGATGTTACGTTGCTGACATATCAAACCAACCGTTTGATTCGATGAAAGTGAGAACACTCAAGCATCCCCAGTTCTTATGCCAGTAACACGCATACCTTGAACATGCACAGATCCACAATACTTTGTTTTTATAGACTACTATTGGTAAAGTGAGCACTTTTAAACCCTCTCATTTGGAATAATAGTCAATAAATATATTTTACTTTAGCCTTAGACGTTAACTTCCGAGTGCGGTCTAATATACACACTGTGTTTATTATTAACATGTTAATATTTATTTGAATAGGTTGTTAAAGGATAAAAAATGGCTGGAAGTAAAAACGTAACTAGGGCCGTATAAGTGCTCACTTTATCGTGGTAACGATCGAGTAATATAAACTATAAGCTGTTCACGATAAAGCTAAATCATAATCATCTTTTAGAGCTTTCAACAGGTAAGATATCGTGAGTCAGATCAATAGCAGGGTTATCTGGAGTTCAATGTTGCCGTTTGGGCCGAAACACTCTCACAAACTCAGAAATAATCTGATTGAGAAAGCAGAGGGAAATCGATACTACTTAGTAAGGTACTGAGGAAAAGTAGTGACCAGAAAGCGCAGGGATTAAAATCAATGTTTAAGGATTTGGTTTGGAATAAAGAGGAATTAATTAACGAAAAAGCATGCCTGGAGCACTGGAAACCGAAGTGGGGGATGTTGTGAAAAGGAATTGGCTTTCAGCTCCAGCCAATCAGCAAACAGCTTTCCAGAGCTCGTGTCCACGTAGGGGACGAATGATCGTATGCGATTATGTTTACTGCCTTAGAGCAGAGAAAGAGCAGTCGTTACAGAGTAAATGAAAACGCCTGATTGGTGATCAGCGAGATCAAGTTTTAAGTCACATTTATATGGCAGTGTTTACACGGCCTTCTATAGCGATGTTTCGTACAAATAGTAGTCGGCTGACGATGCTCACATTAATTAAATATATCTAACAAATTTATTATAGTTCGCATTTCATGAGTGACATCAGGTGCGTTTGCGTATAAAGACGTAACGTAGCTCGATTTTTGCCGAACACCTTCTGCTAGCATTTGTTGAAACTAAACTGTATATCGCTATGAACAGCATCAAAATATAAATTTACCGCAACTATAAGAAGCACGACTTAAGTAAATATTGTACCAATATCGCAAGTACTAGAAAAATTTACTTCAATATTTTCTACTCAGTAAAATATGTAGTGCTATTTTCCTTTAGAAAATATATGTTATCACATTACGTTATAACTCACTGTGATCGTGTAGTAAATGTTTATTTAAAAAAATAGTATTTATTAATTTGTGCTGTCCTTGAAATGTGTATATATATATATATATATGCGTGTGTGGATGTTTGGGCCTGGCAGAGGGTGGTGTCCGTGCGAGTGTTCTCATATAATGAATATTAGGTCATAAATGCATCCTAATGCTACTAGTCGGTGATCTGTTTTTGTCAAAATCTCAATTATGTGGTGTGCAATTAATTGTTTTGCCAAGTGCGTTTCCCTTTTTTACCAGTAGATTCGCCGATGGAATAGTAAGGCCTTATGGCGTTTCTAGTAAGGTTCTATGGCATTTCATTCCGCAGTCTTAGACGAAGCTGTTTTTTACACTTCCAGACAAAAAGAAATGTCGTACTCACACACATACACATACATATATGTGTGCATGTGTGAGATACAATATTCTTTCTGAAATGTGTAATTAAAATCGCAGCTTTTACGAAGATTTTGTACAAATATACAAAATGGCACACTGTCTGCAAATATCCCACTATTTATACATTTATGTTTGTTGATTTCATGTAAATGATGCTTATTTGTAAACTAGTCGGCATAAGGGGTGAATTAAATTAATACTTTACTCCGGTACTTCAGACAAAGAAGAAGTGAACCCTAATATTTGGTAATACAACTCTGAAAATAATTTGAAAACTGAAATGCCCTTTTCAAAAGACCTAGTATTTCTTATTTTTACAATAAAATGTTTTTATATGTTTGCAATAATGTTTGGAAAAAAAAGTATGTTTTATACAAAAATTATTTTCCTAGGAATGGAAATTTCTTGTGTGTGAATTATTAGGGTCTCTTCGTAATTCTTAGCGAGATGTTTAGTTGCATGTGGTGGTTTGTGCCTGTTCCAGTGGCCGCTGTGGACATGCAGGCTGTCGAAGGCAAGAGCGTGGAGATGCCGTGTAACGTCACATCCTCCGACCACGACAAGGTCTACATGGTGTTCTGGTTCAAGGAGGATGCGGGCCTCCCCATATACAGGTCAGTTCCTCTCTGCTTGCATTTAGTCTTCTCGTCATACACATTACCCAGTATACTGCATGTTCCCTTTTACGATGTTGAATGTGCTGGCGATATAAGGTATAGTCCATTCAAAGTANCAGTTCCTCTCTGCTTGCATTTAGTCTTCTCGTCATACACATTACCCAGTATACTGCATGTTCCCTTTTACGATGTTTGAATGTGCTGGCGATATAAGGTATAGTCCATTCAAAGTATCTTAACACTTTTTAAATCAAACCTTTGAAAAATCACTTAATGTACGATGCGTTTAGTTGTTCCTATCACAAGTGTTTTATTGAAACATCTGTTAACCTAATAATATTTTATTTCTGTTTAAACAGAATTTCACTTATATTTTATTCACAAATTGTAACTTTCTATTTATAATTAATGCGAAAAAAAAGAGAGAGAAAATAAGTGTGTTGGTTATGCCTACTGAGAAATACTTCTCATGTAAACTATTTTATTAAACTGAACGTGCACAAATGCTATGCGTTGTCCCTTTGATATAATTTACTAGACTTAAGCTTTGTTTGAACGTGGCGGAGGAATATCCTGTAAGTAGAAATTTAACAGGGTTTCGGAAAATGTAGATGTAACCGTAACGTCTATTTGAACGTGTATGTTAATGGTAGCTCGTTTCTGCATTACAGGTCTTCCGAAGTTTTGCTTTTACTTTTTAGTAGCTGCAAGTGGTACACCTGTATTCATATAACTNACTGCATTACAGGTCTTCCGAAGTTTTGCTTTTACTTTTTAGTAGCTGCAAGTGGTACACCTGTATTCATATAACTTAATTTTTGTCTTGGCACTAGAGGATGTTCACAGTTCAGTAAACACTTTCGAAAGCGTTGCTTGAGATTTACTTTTATTTTAATTATGTATCCTTCCGCCATACGTAAAATTAATATTTCCATTTTCCTCGTCACTTCATTCATACGACATCTAAGTGAAACCGTGGAATTGTTAGAACTGAAAAAATGTGTTTTTTATTTATATGCGGATTCGATTTTTGTTGTTTATATAATAATAAAAATAATACTCTCTTCTCTGGCAAAGAAAATTCTTTGTAACTAAAAATAATATATCAAAATATAATTTATGAAAAAAAAATACACTTTGCTGGCACGGGAAGTAGAACCAATATGCTATTATTATTAGCTCGTACCCTTAACCGCTTGACCAACTTGACGTACGACTTAACACTTATTTTTATAGTAAATATAGTTGCAAGTTCCTACAAAATATAAAGGAAGTTATTTGATTAAGAAGAATACGTTTAATTTATTTTAAGAGTTCTGCGTAGCTAGGAAACATTAATAGTTAATGAGTAATACGGTCACGTTTTATTGAAATTGTTGTTTAGTTATTATTATTTTAGTTGTTTTAATCGTTTTACGTTATTCGAACACGCGATACATTTATTTTTGCAAGCAACTACACTTTACATCACCTGCAGTTTTTGCACAAACAACTACCTACGTTTTTACGTTGTTGAATGTCCGCCATTTTGCTGAAGCTCGTGGCTACAGCTCAGTACAGTACAAACATTTCTTGAGGTCTGTTACAAACACGGCCCTTGTAGTTTTACAATCGAGTAGTTTTACAAGATAAATATCTGTACTGTTACAAGCATTTGTAAAATTACAAACAATTTCTCAGTAAAAATTACAAATTTATTTTTTTTACTGTGTACTTAACACGGAGCTGCGTGCTGATGTGAAGTGTGGCATTTACTTACTGTACGTGAATGGCCATGATTAGTTTTTCGAATATTTATTTTGAAAGCTCTCTCTATACCGTGAATATAGCAATGCTGAAAACGTCTGCACACTGTATGCATAGCTGTCAATTCGCGATTGGAATACGACTAAAATATTACTATTGTGAAATAATGCTCTGGTCTATTCACGGTTACATCCAGCTTTCCTGAAACCCTGCTTAAGTTCTACTTTAAAGTTGCTCCTCCACCTCATGCAAGCAAAGCTTAACTAGTCCTAGGCAATTACACCAAAGGGACAGCACACCGCATTCGCGCCCACTCAGTTTAATAATAGCTTGTATGAGAACTATTTCTTACTAAGTGTTACCAAAACACATATTATCTCTTTTATTCCATGCGTATTAATTATAAATGACGATTATAATTATTTATGGTTTTAACAATAGTAAAAGTTAAATTCAAACCAAAAACAATATGTTCTTATTTTAACAGAGAAGTATAAAACGCTTTTGATACACGACGCTTCGTGGTTCTCACGAAAGTATTTCACTATTGTAAACATTATGAGCTTCCTTGTTACTTGGCTAGTATTGCATATGGAATGTGCTTAGACGCATGCCAGCAAGGTGCTACGAAGGTCAATATAGTCAAAGAAAGACAATTTCACAGATAAAATGCCTAAAAATAGTACGACACATGATGCAAGGTAATTACGTAAATAAAAACATTTTCAAGGCGTCTATAAAGAGTAAAAATTTTCGAGGAACATTTAAGAAATGTTTTGATGCTGCGAGAAAATTCTGGAGTATATCCTGTGACCATTTGTATGGGAATTGCTGACATATTGACCAAATGTGACCGATTGTGTTTGGGCTCGCTGTAACAAGATTCACATCCAGTAAGCCATTTTTCGTTCCCGGCCTCATGCACTTGATGATTTTTTCCCTATCAGTTTTATGTTTAAGATCCTTACATATTGAAAATTCGATACACATAATGATTTGGACCATACATTTAAGTATCNATCAGTTTTATGTTTAAGATCCTTACATATTGAAAATTCGATACACATAATGATTTGGACCATACATTTAAGTATCTAGGTAAATAAACGTCAAATAGTTTTGTTTGTATGTAAAATTTGACTGCTCCTAATGGCAAAGAGAGTATTTGTGAACTGTGGGACGTAATTTTTCCGGGCGTTGGCATGCTTAATCGGCGTACAGTGTTTTGCCGAGCAGTAGACTCGACATCAGCTGTTCCGCAGTGTTCTGGTCTCCAAAGCAGATGCTTCCGTCCATGTTTTTATAAATGTAGTTAATTAACTCTACATGACGTCCGGCAGTTAATCACAGTTACCCACAGGCACATGGTTCACAGTGACTCTAAATGCGCTACGCGTGCTGTAGGTAAAGTGAGACCGGAAGTAAGCACTCCAGAAACAATCTCAGTGCTATGGANATCAGTTTTATGTTTAAGATCCTTACATATTGAAAATTCGATACACATAATGATTTGGACCATACATTTAAGTATCAAGGTAAATAAACGTCAAATAGTTTTGTTTGTATGTAAAATTTGACTACTCCTAATGGCAAAGAGAGTATTTGTGAACTGTGGGACGTAATTTTTCCAGGCGTTGGCACGCTTAATCGGCGTACAGTGTTTTGCCGAGCAGTAGACTCGACATCAGCTGTTCCGCAGTGTTCTGGTCTCCAAAACAGATGCTTCCGTCCATGTTTTTATAAATGTAGTTAATTAACTCTACATGACGTCCGGCAGTTAATCACAGTTACCCACAGGCACATGGTTCACAGTGACGCTAAATGCGCTACGCGTGCTGTAGGTAAAGTGAGACCGGAAGTAAGCACTCCAGAAACAATCTCAGTGCTATGGACTCGGCATGACATGAACCTCGTGTTATATTACACACACGCAGTCAGAAGTGCGGAAAGCTTGAGTGATAAATATAAATTTCGTAGCTTTAATGTTTCACCGTACTATTCGCAACATAACCGAAAATTGCTCACGCGTGGTGTCTGCTTCCTGTCGTGTGATTAATTCATAATCACGCTACGTTTGTTAATTACACATGCTCACGCATCAACGCATGTCCACGTAGCTAAACGCGCACATTATTTTCGATATAGTAAATGCGTACTAACTGAGCACGTGGCCAGGCTTTATGAAATGACCACAAATCTTGGTGACAAATACAGTCAGTTTTTAGAACAAAATTAGTCTTTAGTGAATACAGTTTTTTATAAGAAGTGAAGGTTCGACAAAAGGAGAGTCGATACACTAACGATGCTATTATATTTACAGGGCGGTGTTTAAAAACACCTCTTCAACGGTTAGAGATGTTAAATTGAATACTTTTTATCAAAACCTTAATAAATTCTGCTCGCAGGCTGGAAAGTAGTAAAGATGTTATTTTGTCATAAAAATATATTCCAACATTGGCGAATTATTCCAATAAGTGTTTCATGTGCCCACGTGTGTTCTCAAAGTTTATCTTCTTTCAGTAGATATATAATATTATTTATATATATATTTTACCGCTCTTTGTACATGTAAAATGTTCTAGTGCATAACTGCTTCATAAATGCATTTAATAAAAAGGAATTAGAGAAAGAAAGGGAAAGAAAACCCATCAACATTTAGTTCAACAATGAACTGAAAACTAAATATATTTAGAAACCAGTATGTGGAAAACCTCCTTGACTAGCTTACAAACATTCCTTACATGTTTTTAAGTTTCATCACATATAATTATATTCTAATAAATTTAATGAATATAATTTAAACACCGAGAGGTGGTTGGAGTTATGCTTCTGTAACAGCGTTAAAATAAGATGTGTTGTAAATTAATGATAAAAAAAAACACCCCAGCTTTCATAGCTACAATTATCTGTGCTGAAAAACTATGGAAATTTAATGTGGAATAAATCGATATAGACAAATTATTAGCAAATTAATTTAACGAGCCAGCGGCTGCTAAAAAGTTATACGCTTTGTTGGTAAAATGCCAAGGTACAGCTGTAGCCCGGAAAGAAAGTTTCTCGTCCACTCACACGTTGGTGCTGGCTGCCGTGATGATTTGCCGTTTGCATTGTGAATTTATCTTACGACTAAGATTTCTTCGGAAGTCACCAAACGGCTTATCCTGAGCGGTTCGTCCTGAATTGTCATGTGCTATGTTTGGCACTTCCTGCTTGGCATTATATCACCGCCACCAACTTGTACTAATAAAATAAAATAAAATAAAATAAAAATCCTCGTTACCATACCGGTTTTTATATTTTATTCATAAAATTGTTTTCCTGTTTTTCCTTTTAAATTTTTAAATATAACTATACCTTAAACATTTCTCCCTGCGTTTTTTTTTACTTTTGGTTTCTATTCGTTTACGATAACAGGCTGCTGAATAAACAGACTTTAACATAACCTAAAACACGCATTCAAATTTAGAAGGGANCTTTACCATACCGGTTTTTATATTTTATTCATAAAATTGTTTTCCTGTTTTTCCTTTTAAATTTTTAAATATAACTATACCTTAAACATTTCTCCCTGCGTTTTTTTTTTTTACTTTTGGTTTCAATTCGTTTACGATAACAGGCTGCTGAATAAACAGACTTTAACATAACCTAAAACACGCATTCAAATTTAGAAGGGAACTGCTATTCGAACTTAAATTTTCTTTGTGGCTGAGATCATAGAAATTCACAGTTGCTTACTTCCGAATTATTATTGCATTAATATTATTGCATTAATATCTGCTTTTGTTTGGGCTTATGGTATGTGAAAATGTGTTTTAAATCTACTTAGGCTTTAAATTANTTAAATTTTCTTTGTGGCTGAGATCATAGAAATTCACAGTTGCTTACTTCCGAATTATTATTGCATTAATATGATTGCATTAATATCTGCTTTTGTTTGGGCTTATGGTATGTGAAAATGTGTTTTAAATCTACTTAGGCTTTAAATTACTTTTCCATTGTGAGTAATTATCGAACGGCTGAAATACTNTACTTTTCCATTGTGAGTAATTATCGAACGGCTGAAATACTTGCCGTACTCTAATGTTAATTAACACGTTACCCCATGAACGCTTACGTGATGATGGCCGTAATTTTGAAACGCGGTAGCGAAATGCTTAAGAACTTCGCAGAACGGCACGATCGCAGATATTGTTTGCTGCAACTTTCACCATTTTGGTTGCTCACAACTTTCACTATGCTGTGGGCTTAGTCACACACTCTCTCTTTCTTCCTCTTCCTCTCTCTCTCTATCCCTCTGGCCAATCTTTTCGTCGCACCCCCTGCGTCCTCCACAAACGCTTAATATGCATGAAAATCTCGCAGTGTGGGACGTTGTTTCCCGCGATTTCATCCTACCCTCCACCAACCCCCTCACCAACACGCCTCTCCTACACCCCTCTTTTCACCTCTTCGCAATCCCCTGCTCGAAACGCAGATTACTACCACCGAAAGTCCCCCCCCCCCCCNCATCCGCTTTGCTGAGCACCCCGGTAACAACTGTCACGATCCCTTCTACTTAAACAAAACACGGTTTGTTCTGCCTTTTGCCGGTTCCGCCCACGCCTTTCTGAATTTTTAGATATCGCGCAGGTATTTTCACAAAAGACTCGACGAATTACTGTTTTTAATTGATGCCAATCATTTGAATTTGTCTGACGAGAGGAATGATTTGACGTGCCTGTTAAAGCCAGAAATAATTTTGCTGTGATGCGTACTTGTTGCAAGGTATCGGGAACTCTATTTCCGTCGTTACTCAACTATGGTGTAAGGTGTTGCGTTGTAACTTGTGTTCCCATGTACTACCAAAAGATAAGAAATAAAATATAAACTTCCAACAAACACAGAAATGTCCCGAGTCCTAGGCACAAACAACATAGACAAATGCCACACATAACTTGTAAACGATAGTGGTATCATAAAGAAATAGAATTACCAAAGGATCCGGCACAAAATATACATAAAATAAAGCGATATACACAATCAAATATGCTCATAAATGCCAAATAGGAAGCGCTAATAAATAATAGTGCTGGGTGATCCTACATGTCACAAGAGAGAGAGAGAGAGAGAGAGAGAGAGAGAGAGAGAGAGAGAGAGTATAAAAAAGTATATATATAACTTATTTGTATGATAAAATCATATATAATAGGCCCAGATAAAGACTTAATATTATATATTATATGGTTTTGCGTGTTACTAATTATTTTTTAATGCATTCTATCTTTAAAAAAAATTTTTTCAAGAGAATAATTATTTTCATTATCTTTCAGAATAAGATTTAAGTTACGTTAACAGAGAGATGCAATGAAACAAGGGTTAATCCTAAAAAATTGTAAGACGGAAGACTAACAAATAATAAATTAGTTTTTAAAAAGCATAATATTCCTGCAGTAAATAGCATCAATTAAAACTGTATATATTGAATGAATTAAAGTGTCTTTTATAACACAAAACTGACAAGTCTTTTTTTGTACAACACAAATAAAATTAATTAATCGGGCTTAAAAGTATTAAAAAGAAAAACTGGGAAGCATCTCTAACAACAAATGCTAAAAATTCATATTGAATATAAACAAACTCAATTCAATTAGTTAATAGAATCACGGGACACGTGAAGTCCAACTGACTGAGTAAAAATCGAAAATAGATAATACAGTTTGACATATGCGGGATAAAAAAATATTACTTTAACTTAAAAAAAATTATTTCTTAGATAAAGTCCCAATGTAACTTAGCTGTATGAAGACCATCGAATCCACGGGAACAAATAAATTACATCCCGGGCGAGAAGATTACATAGTTCACGGTAGAACGCCAGCACGGAGAAAATTAACTTGACTACGACATCAGCCACAAGGAAAGGGTAGGCGATGTGCATAAGGGTTATCATATTATGAAAAAAAAATGAGCCAGCACGTGCAGTAAGACTAGGCCAATGTGTGCAGTAAAAGTTAGGCTGGCAAGTGCACCCTCACTAAATCTAAATACAACCAAAATTTTAGTGATCGAATATAACTGGCGCACATGAAGAACGACTATAAAACTGAAGTGTTACTCACCAAGGAGGGAAAATATAAAATATCCAACCGGTGATCTACATTTTGAAACGCTGAATCAAATGGATAAAAATAGAAACACAACAACTCACAAAATTTTAATAACTAGGTCTAAGACGCACTACATTATGGCCACAAATAAAAATACCACGACATTGTAGTAAGCACTAGGTGTCAATAAATGCCTTAGTGCTAAAGAAAAGACGAACGTAACGCTGAGAATTTTGACGATATATTTCGCAGGCTGTCCAGAAGAGGAAAACTGCTCTGAAACGCACA